>JAKNSH010110976.1:0-11253 GCA_027790015.1 Cymbopogon flexuosus
CTTGTTGTGGCAGTCCTTGCGCCCCGGATGCCTACGACACGCGGTAGATTGGTGAGGCCGGGTGCTGCTGCGCCCACGGCATCGCCGGAAGACGGCAAGGACTGCGACGAGGCCGACCACGATCTATTCGTGGCCGAGGTCGCCCACCCCGCAGGCGCCGCCGCTGGGCCGTCCTCGTCCTCGTCCTCGCCAAAGCCGCCGCCGCCGCCGCCCCTCGATCTCAAAACCGCCGTAGGACCTCGACCACCACCTCCCCGGCGCTGAGCCCGACGCGGATCGACGGATTAGCAGCGGCGGATGACGACTACGAAGACGCGAACAGAGTATGAACGTGAATGAACGAAGAAAAATATTCATCTAACTATACTATTATCCATATATTACTCAATACATTTTGCATTTAAAAAGTTACTGATTTACCCTTGTCAGAAAAAACAACTACAGAAAAGGAATTATCCCTTATTTATTTGGAATCATCTTCCCCTCCGTTTTGGAGGCGATGGGAAGCGATTTGCCACGTATGGCCCACCGACCATAGACACAACCATCGCCTCCCGTCGCCTTCCTCCCATCGCCTTCAGCCTTTCTGACCGTCGGATCGGTCGCTATGAGCCATTAAAATTCTCCACATGCATCGTAAAAAATCTCAATAAATCAAGTTACTTTCGATTGCTCCTAATATAAGACTACGAGTAAGGGTCCACTTATAGAGTAAATCAAACAAAAAGACACTATCGACGAGCCGTTGCAGCGAAACTTGGTGAAGATCTTGGATTTGTCTGATACGGGTCATAAGCTGCTTATGACAAAAATAAGCTGGAACTAACAGCCAAACATCACACTAACAGCCAAACATCACGCATGGCTATAGGTTATTCCAGTCGTGCTTATTCACACCAAGTTGGTCAAACTAGCTTATTTTTATCGTACTTAAGAAGCGCTTCCCAGATAACCTAGACCAAATAGGACCGTACCCTTACTACAGGCATCCTTGAGCGCGACCGAGTGCTCAACTTCAATCCCTCATAGTATGATAGTCAGAATTATGTTATGTCTAATATCTACATGCAACCACCAAAACGTGCAGGCATGCAAGGGTTGAAGGAGGGAGGGACAAGGTGGGCTGATGCGGCCTATGTGCAGTTTACCCTCTTACATACATAGAAATATGACTATAGTTCAATGAAAACTTCCTTGAGAACTAAAGAATGAAAGTAACAACATTATAAAGCTATGGCATGGAAATTAAACCATAAGAACTAAAGAATGACAAATTCAGAATTTTTATGAAAAACTAGGTGCAGGTTCGATAACCTTTTGATATGTAAAATGAATTTGTTGTGAATTCTCAATCATTAGTCTCTTCAACACCCAGAAAAAAAAAAAGAGAAGAGATACATGGCAGCTTAGGATTCCAACACGAGGTAGCAACACAATGGGACATGTGTTTGACTTGTGTTACCTAGGTGGTCAAAGTCAATAGTTGACCATTTGACCAGTCAATCATCGATCCGGCTAGGATGGTCCTCAGACCAACTTAGATATGCATTGTGTCATTAGTAGCGAACAGACACCCCCCCCCCCTCCCCCCGCGCGCAACGGCTAGCCCCGCAGGCTTGCATAGGAGGGGACCTCTGCTCCTGTCCTCTAGTCCCGGTTTGAATTTTGGTGTGTTAGTTTGGATTTTTGTTTTTCCTTAGCTATTCATAATTTCCCTAAAATACTTTTGGAGAAGGTCAAAATATTTGTGTGTTAGTTTGTTCTTTGTTCTTCTTAGCCATTCATATTATAATAAAACATATATTTTATCAAGTTCACAAGGCAAAAAAAATGTGTGATTAGATCTGTTATTTAAAGAGTAAGAAATGTTGCAGTTGACAAAATTTGTAAACAACGTACCAAACCATCATCAACACACATTTTTGTCCCTAAACGAAATACAACCATCTTTTACTCGTATTGCCATGAATACTGGTTTCGGCATCAAGCCGCATTAATTATAATCAGAAAAAAAAAACAAAGACCATCACCATGTCAACGATATATTACAACCACTTGTAAAGTGCCGACAAAAGACTGACAGACAAACAAGACAGATGCGATCCTGTAACAATTTCATAATTCGTACCCAAATGTAAACCACCATAAGGCGTTTGAGATGCAAAAGGCTAAAGATTTCGAAGCCCCAGAGATTGCCGATACTTGTCTTTGAGGTCAAGCCATGGACCTGCAACCTGCAAATAGGAGCAAAAAAGTCACGACGGATACAAGTCAGAATCCGTCGTTTACATACAGAAAGTAAGGACATATCACTAACATACATACAGAGTTTTTTTATGACAAAAGTAAAATATATACGGACAGTTAAGATATATAGCAAGCAGGTAGTAGCAAAAAAAAAACAAATAATAATTAGCGGTCTAAAATTGGGATTCCTTAATGCGTTACACTACAAACAAAACCTCAAGAATAATTTATACCACCAAAAATGGTAAAAATACCTAAATATTAGATAAAGTTTATTTTTAGTCATAGTATCTAGATCATATTGACCCCACCTAGATCAGACATTTCACAAATAGGAAGTTCAAATTGTTCAATACCGCCAAAAATGTTGAGTTCAGCAAACTTGATTGTTCTACAAGTAATAAGAGTATTTTACACATGTAAGAAACGATGACCTACATTCGAGAAAAAACAGTGCTAACTTCTTAATGTTAAGTTGAGATAAGAACCTTAGACTGAGTGAGAAGAGAATGAACCCATGATAAAGTCTTCATCCTCTGAAAAAAGCTGGAGATTCTTGGTCCTGAGCAGGAACTCAACCTCATCCTCGTTAAAATCAACCAAGAATCCAACCTTGAGAAGATCGGTGAGAGTTGGAATCAGATCAACTCTCTCATACAGCAGCCCTTGAGAGATCTCCTCGCCAAAGCTTGTTGCCATCTCCATCCTAGTTATCCTTCCATGTGGCCCATCAGACCTCCGCATGTACAACTTGCGGTTCTCCCTCTCCCACCTGAATATCCTCCGTCCTTTAACTGTCACAGTTCTTCCCAATGACGTCATTACTTTGTAACTCACAGTAATTGGTTCGGTCATCTCAAAAACCTTCGTGTCCAGTAGGTAAGAAGCCATTAGATGCCTCTTGTCAGCACTGTTCTCAAGAGTGGGGTTGGCAAGGAAAGCTAGGATTATTCTGAGCAAGCCTGGTGATACAAAAGCATCTCTTGCCTCAAGTACCTGGTAGCGATGCAAGTTCAAATCACAAGATTCAACTTTTGTGACAGACTTGGAGATTGCTCGAACACCAAGGCTCTGGTATATAGTGTCCATCTTAGCTCGAGCAGTGAATGACAGCCCAGATGGATACCAAACAAATAGTGGCTCTGAAGAAAACTGATCAAACAAATGTTTCAGGAGGAGATCATCTGGAACAAAGACATCTTCCACCTGCTGCAGGATGATCTTGCCACATGATAGAACAGGGACTCTCGTGACAGACCCTGAGAGGAGCTTTGCAGTTGTCGCATTCCAACGGCTTCCAATGAATTCCCAGAAAAATGAACAGCTAGCTGGTGTCAGCTCAGAACATGTGCACTCCCAAGAGCGCCACAGAATGCAGTGATCTAAAACTCTTGGGCTGTGCCTGACACCAAGAGTGGAAAAGAATCCAAGCAGATCCTTTTCATAGTACTTGTCCAAGACTGAGAAGCGCGTACTAAACAGGCTGTTCCTGTCATGAAGAACACAATCTGCAGGACGCACCCAGTGGCCAGTGTTTCTTCCATTGGGTATCCAAATCCAGCTTTCACCTTTATTTCTAGGACTCCATTTAAATGCTGCAAAGTATTTGTAGATCCTGGTTATGGTATCCACTCTCATAAAGTGCTTCAATTCCTGTTCAAACAGAGTGCACCCGTAGCCAATGTCCACGACAACTCCGATCAGTCTGAGCTCAGTCTTGTATGAACATATTTCAGAGTCATAGAATGCTTCATCGATGAAAGGACCATCTTCCCTGCCGAAATATGAAGACCATGCCGGGTCATAAAGGATACATTCATCTGCATACCTGTATCCAAGAGTTGACTTCATTTGCATCTTCCTAATCTGTTCAGCAAAGTTTCTGGGATTAGTGCTTGTCTGCATGCATTTCAACAAAGATACAAGAGTTGAGCTGACAAGTAAAGGTGGGCTGTCAGCAACAGACAAGGCTGCTACATTCTGGTCTGTGCTCTCACTAGTAATCTCAGAGTCACTGACAAGCATCCCCGTGTAACGGCTAACAACATTGGGCATGGGCATTTGAGGTTTCTGTGCCGTGGATAGGCATGATAAGATGAAGTCTGCGCCCTGGTGAAACCCTACAATAACACCCAAGGCTTTGAGCTCCTTCTTATAGCCATATATTTCCTTCCCCATGCCATTGCTTGAGTCACTGTCATCAATGAATGGTAGGCTTGCAACTGCCATCAAAGGTTCCCATGAAGAATCAAAGAGCACACATTTGTCTGGAGTCCTCAAACCTTGTGTCGTATTCAGCCACTTCTCTTTTTGCATAAATTTGAGAATATCTGCCGGGAATGTTTTTTGCTCGTCCCTTATATCCTTGTAGCAGGAGAGTAGAGCAAGTCTAATTTCCTTTGTAAGGGAAGATGTTGACAAGAGTTGCTTCAGATAATTGGTTATGGAATTGCTTGCCTGCTCCAAACTAAGAACAACACCTATCTTCATCAGTTCATCCCGGTAGGTCAGGATTTCATTACAATAGAACGACAAATCAAGTAGTGGAACTGCATCAGCAAATTTTACAAGGCATTTCCATTCTATATCGAGGATAAATGTTTCCCTAGGAGCTCTAAATCCAGCATTAGTCTTCAGCCATTGTCGATTCTTTAGTACCTTCACCAGGTTCTTGCATGAGTCACAGTCAGCATATCTGATACATTTCAATAATAGGGTAGCAGCACCAGAAGTAACCGGGCCTGTCGGAATATTGAAGTTATCAACAATGATATTGTAATTCTTTTTTAATGTGACATGAACACCTAGCTTCCGAAGCTCTGACTTGTAATCACTGACTTCAGGGCCATAGAAATCGATGTCAACAAAAGGAAAACTGCTTATTTCAGATGGTACTGTCCATTCAGAACTGAAAAGAACTGATCCCACTGGGGATCTGTACCCAGAGCAAGTCTTGAGCCAATTGCCGCCTTTGATGGTCTTAATGAGATGATCAGATGGTATGTGTTCCTGTTTAAGGAATCTGATGAAACGGAGCAGTGATAACACCATGTCACTCGTTGGAGTACCTCTTACCATTGACACGAAAAAATGATTGCCTATATATGACATCACTTCAGCAAATTCAAACTTCACACCTAGTGTTCCCAATACATCATTGAAATCAATAATTTTGCCTAGGTAATATTCTTGATCAATCATTGGCACATCAGCAAAGGCAACTCTATCCTGAAACAAGCAACCCCATTCTCCATTTGAACAAAACGAATCTGCTGGTGAACGGTAGCCAACAGATGTCTTGAGCCAATTCCCATACTTGATGCAACTTAAGAATTTTTTAGGTATACTTATACCCCTTGTCCTTAAGTTGTCGATCCATTCCAGAAGGAGAAGTGCTTTCTCTGCAGTTAATGAAGATGATGCAATATGAAAACCAGCATCAGGAGGAAGCAGAAAAGGCACATCAATGGCATGTATAAATGTCCTTATAAATGACATAAACTGATCATCAAATGTATGCTCCCCAGAGGAATTTCCAGAATAGATGTAATCATCTCCAAGTTCGACATAGTTTTGTGCCTTCCATGGATTTTCACCCAACAAAGCAGCCCACTTACTCCCTTTAGATGGAACAAGGACTGTGCTTCTTGCAGCAACGACACAACCACAATTGTCAACTATGGGCATTAAATTGCATATGTGCTCTACATTCCATTCTGGCAATAAATTCTCTGAATGCAAGTAATACATGAATCGAGTAAAAGAAAGAACCATGTTTTTCTCATGCAAAGCTTTCACAACAACAAGAGCATACTCATGTAGGGTCAGGATCTTCACTCCTACATACTTCTCAAGCCATTCTATTACAGTTGTTTTGTTCGGAAACAGACCTAGTGCTTTCTGAGTAGATAGTGGCATAAAGAATGTCTGAGATGCTGTTGAGAATTCATTATTCCAGTTAATGATCAATGGTATACATTCCTCATCAGATAGCATGTGCAGTCTCTCATCTCCCATTCTGGCTTCATACACACTCATGCAAGTTAGTAGACCACCTCTGCCGACATACTTCACAAGTGGTATTTTCTCCATCTTTGTGCTATCAAACTTAGCCTTCCAGTTCTGAGCAACAAAAGTGAGAAGATCAAAATAAATGTCTTCAGGCATCAGTGCCACAAGATCTGAACCCTGAATACACTTTCCGTACCACTCAGAATCAACATAACCAATACCAAGAAATATCAACTCATCATCATATACTTCGCTGTCAAAGTAGGAGTTCAGAATATGAGTGCCATGCAATGAAATGTTGGGAATGTCCACTCCCATCTTCACTGCTCTGTTTATGATGCTCCAGAATGCAGACTCTATCCGGAAAACCTCTGTAGGCTTACGGAATACTTTTAGTGAAGAGCAGGTCTCACATGGAATTATATCCACATCGATCAGCTTATTTCTTATAGATAGCCGGACAGAATCCATCAGCACTATGGAAGAGTGCCTAAGTGGCAGAAATTTGAAAATAGGTGGAAGAGCAAATACTGGAGCAGATTCTATTGATTTCAGTAATACCAGGAAAGCATTTACAAAAGCAGAAGATACACATTCCAGTATCCCTTGGTTCCACTGGTTGTCAAGCAGGATTGATTCTCTAGATGATGACAGTAAGAAATCAGCCTGGATAATGAAAGGGAAGTTTGTTGCCATTTCAGTTGGCAAGAATGCATAAACACCAGTTGATCCCATCCCCTGGCTCAACCTCTGGCCATGCGGGAATGCTAGCATGACAACCCACTGATCTATTCCTTCTCTCTTTTGTACACAGCATTCTGGTTTCACAGGAAAATGTTGCTTCCAGATGTAGTAGCTGCATTGACGCTCACCTGTCTTGTTCTCCAAAGCTGATAAGTGAAGAGTATATGACTCTGCTCCAATGTCCTTCCTAGTTAAAGCATCAGCTTCACTTGATATAGAAATTTGACTAAGACTAGTAGCATTCAGGTCATCATTAATCTCCCTCACGGAAATTTGTCTAATCTTGGAAAGGAATAATAGTACTTCAGGGTGTGTGCCAGAGAGCTCCTTTTTCACAACGTCTATTTTATCACTTTTCAGAGGTAATATAATAGTTGTGGTTGGGAGGCTTTTCTGACAGCCATATATGTTCATTATGTCTGCAATACTAGGATAATCTTCAACCCATTCAGGAACAATGTACCCAATACCACAGTCTGCTGAAGGATCTTCACTAAATTTAATTTGATACCCATTGCTAAATATATGGGGATTCTTGGACACTAGAAACACACTTTTGAAACCAATACCTGCATGAAAAAGAACCAAAATTCATAAAAGTAACAAAGTATGTTTCCTCAAGTTTTTATAATATTAAGTAGAGAAGAGCATGACTAAAAATAAAAAGCAGCATTAATGTAAAAGGTTATTGTCAACCAATAAATTGAATGATACAGATTGTAAGCTTTAGAGTTTTAGGTGATAGTCATACAAGGATGTACCTTTTTCCCCAATATAACCACTACCTCTGTTGGACTTTTTGGTTGACCTTCCAATTCTAGATATGGATTCGATGTTTGCTGGAGTGAAACCATTCTCATTATTGAATACTAAGAGGGTAGCAACTGCTCCAGTGTGGGTGATGTCCTTGGATGTGATTACAAACTCCAAAGCTGGTAACACTCCAGAAGGATAATTGTTGTCCTCAGCATTCTGATGTCACACCATATGAAGAGGTATTAGAGTAAAATGGTTAACAGATTTTCTGAAGTTATTATTCTTACTATAAGTCTGTAACTAGTAATGTACAATGAAATGTCACATATCACACTTCATAATAAAAACATTACAAACTGAAATGCTAACACAAAAAATTAGTTTTCCTAAAAAAAAAAGTAAAATCGGAAGAACATTTGGCATCTTTTTTCTTGATGCTGTCAGTCCCACATTATTGCTTCACATGTTACATATTTCACTGTGAAATGTTTGTTAAACCTTAATTTCTGGATTTGGAAAAGAAATAAGTAGAGTATATTTTGTTTCACATTAGAGGGTACGGTGTAACTGTTTGACCTCATTGTTAACAAAATATTGACAATCCGAAACCCACACTGGAATGCAATGGCGAGTCACGTTACCATGTCTATCTAATGGTGAATAAATCCAAATTAGCACAAATTAAGACATCATTTTGCAACAAGAAACAGAAAAAACTGGAGAATTAGTTTGACTCTAATCTGTCTGTTGTCGCACCAAACAAATTCAGGTCACTCGAGCAAGAACCATATGGGGCCCGTTTGTAGCACCAAAACCATAGTGTTGTTGAATGCCATCATTTGTGACTGAGAATTAAGTGAGATCGAGTTAAGACGTACTTGCTGCATTTTGGCTACACAAAAACATGGTACATTGCCTTGCCGAACTATGGAGCGGTCTGTATAGATCGAAATGGTTCGGTATTCACAGGATACCTGGATGAGCTCCATGAGGAAGTGCACGTCCTTGGAGTAGAGCTCCTGGCTGAGGTAGTTCACCGCCTGGTGCATGTCCTCCGCCAGCGGGTTCCGCTCCTCACGCCCGATGAAGTAGCGCTCACGCCGGATCCTCTCCACATGCTCCCGTGGCGACACCGGCGGCGGCATCGCCGAGGACGACAACATGGTCGCCGGCCGGCCGGCTCGCCGCAGAACAAATGGCAAGCGCGCGAGCGTTCGCGTAGGATCACTGCTCACTGTTGATGAGTGACGGTCGAACTGGATGGGAGAAGACGAAGAGGGCCTGAGGGAGAGGTGCCAGCGGGAAGAGAAGACAGGAGCGTGCCGGCCTGCGGCGCGCGTGTGCTTGGTTTGGTTGGGAAGCGGAGGCGGCGAAGCGGGGTATTGGGCGAGTACTTATTGAGCTGCTGGCCTTGGAACTTGCATTGGAAGGGAAGGCCAAGAGGCCGCCGGATCGGCGCCACGGCCCAGGCGCTACGCCTGCACGCGCGGTGGGCACGATACAGCAGCGAGTTCACTCAGCAGCGGCATAGGCGAGCTGGGCTACTGGCCTGCAGATTTCACTGAGCGCCTGAGCGGCACGCATATAGTAGTCCTTTTTTTTTCCCTTCAAAACTTATAGCACACAAATATGCTCGTACGTTGCAACGGGAGCAATTCATCATCGCTTAGATGTGAATCGTGATACTTGTGTATGAGATATGGAGGATGTAAAGACAAGGCTGATAGAAGAAACTCTTTTGTTACTATGGTGACACCATCAATATACACGACGCACATACACATCAATTGCTCTTGTTTGGTACAGCTCTACTGCACCGGTAAAAAGGTTGTTTAGATGCATTTAACGGGTGGATCACACGCTTTTATAGAAAACTTTTTAGTGGTCGTCTAATAAAAAAACATAAAATATTTACATATTATATTTATCTTTTCTATTTTCCTCCTTTATTTCACTTTGTCTACCTCTACCCCCAAACGCATGGCTTGTATGATGTCGAGCCAACCGGCAAATCTCTCACACAGCAAGTTAGCACCTCCCACACTCCGCATGACCGTGCAAATCTTGGGGCGCCGCCTCTCCGTCCTATCCAATGTTGCTACCTCTTCCTCGTGTTGCACCTCTATTATGGCTTCTTCTACTATCCGGGACTCAGGTCACGTCACCATTTTCTCGTGCCCATGTCGTTATTGCTCAGCCTCGCCCACGCCGCGTTCGTCCTCACACCACCATCGACTGGACTCAGCTTCTGCCGCACGGGGCGCACTAACGATGCCAGACTCTAACGCATGCAGGATCCATGAGAGCAAGATCGAGCTAGCATGTATTACAGAACGATTGAAAGCTCTTGTTTGGTTTTGGGTAATTGATGACACACCAAGTTGCTAATGATTTCACTAAGTGTATATAGAATATATTAGCAACATGTGATGAAGGAGCTAGGTGGCATAGAGATGACCACAAGATCATGATGATTGACATGGTGTACATGGTGTCATGATCAAGCTCCGAGGTTTTGAGGAGAGCCCATAGAGATCAAGGCAAAGGTATAACTTGATAGGGATTTTCAGTTTGGTGATCGAGACACTGTAGAGAGTGTGATCATTTTTAGGTTTGGTAGTCGTACTATCAAGAGGGGAAGTCACGGTTATCACGACGTCTAAGTGTCTCTAGGTCTAATTCATGAGCATATGCATTTGGAATCTAGTGCACTAACTTGTGGCCTTTGAAAAAGATTAAGAAAATGCTAATACACATGCACATGGTGGTGTACACTTGGTGGTGTTGGCACATTTGTAAAGGCGGTGGAGTTTGTAGGGTTGAGTTGGGTTTTAGGATTCGGCGCTTTTGAGAAATTGAAGTGTCTTTTTTTCTATTGCGCCGGATGCAAAGTTGTTGGAGAATAGGAGGCGTTCGCTTTGGGGTGTTTTGCCGCTGTCTTCAAGCGTCGGACGCTGGCGGTGCGACCGACCCTATGTTGCGGTGGACTGCTGAGGTGGAGCAGGCGCCGGATGCGTCCGAAGGAATGCATCGGACACGTCCGACGGCTCGAGTGCGTCCAGAGGCAGTGCGACGGACGCTAGGGTTTGGTGGCGGGTGCTGCGTTGCAGAACTGGTGACGTCGCGCGTATTTCGTTGTACGCGTCGGACGCTGCATCGGATGCGTCCGGAGAGTGTCGGACACAGTCCAGAGAGGTCTGAAAGCGGGCTGGCCGGCGGATGCGTCCAGAGGTTGAGCACCGGACGCCGAGTCCGCGCGTCCGGAGCTCCAATGGCTAGTTTTGGTCGGCGCTTTGTGTTGGGAATATGCCCTAGAGGTAATCATAGAGATGATGATATTCCGGCTGTATCTACGAATATTATAATGTGTTCAATGAATATCCATTATAGACAACTTGTATTGATTGGCAATTAAGTGAATTGTTTGTGAAACTCATTTACTTGTATGGTTATTCTAATGTTGTCCCTGGTCGGCATTCTTGTGAGAACACACAC
>JAKNSH010110983.1:0-12350 GCA_027790015.1 Cymbopogon flexuosus
CCAAGGGCCTCCCGTCCTCGACCTTCACCGAGTTTCGCTCCAGCCTCAACATCACCAGTGGCTAGTTGTGTCTGTGGGGGACTCTTGTGTGTTGTGCTCTTCGTGTCCAGTCTGTAACTCCGCTGCGCCGGTAGTTCAGACTGCGGGGGGGGGGGGGTTGGAATATATGTGTTGGCCCATGAGGCCCATGTATGACAACTATATAGCCACCCTTCTAGGGTTTGGCCAAGTAATTGAGAGCAATAATTCCAACAAAGCCAAGCATTCAATTTCAAAAAAAATATTCAATATTTGAAGACCTAGAATCTAGAAGACAAGCATTCAATATTTGAGACATGGGCCCCTATAAAAGCGCTGACCTGTTTCTTACCAAAAAAACTCCTTAGTTTTTTCTGTCAATTAATGAAACTAGAAGACAATTGTTCCATTACAACAGGGTAATAGGTCTGTACATCGGGCTCAAAAAGACCTGTAGGTGGAGTGAATAAGTATAGTGACTGTTCACATTTCATCTTCTACCAAGCCTAAGTTCTTCTAGACTTTTGTGCCAAATTTCAAAAAACTGCTAAGACTTCAAAGTACGTTTTCGGGATGGGTTTTCAAGCTTCCAATTTCTGTCTGGTTTTCACAGGATACGCGCCCATAAAAGAAATCACTCACTGAATTAGTTACTCAATCGGTTAAGAGTCAGTCATACAAGTCATCCTCTGCACTCTGCAGTCCACATTTTCCAGTTAGGAATACTTAACCCCTCTCAGGTATTGTTGTTCATCTACTTAAAGTTCCATTGAAACAGCAAATGTATGTGTAACAAATGCTTCATGATATGTTGAGCAGATATTTCACTTTTTAGCTAAGGGTTAGGGAGATTATATCCTGTTGTGGCCATCCAGGTGAAAGATTTCCAGCCTTCTGTTTCTGCAGTGCTGCCTCCCTTTGAATGTCAACGGACGCACAAAAAAAGGTGTGAATTCAACAAGGAAAGGAGGAGAACAAAAAACTGGCAGTTGTTCCAAGTGTAGGAGAGAAGAAGCACATAGTGGAACCGTCCAAGAGTTTTTCTTTTTTTTTCTTTTCAAAGTAAATAGGCTTGGGGGTTGAAGACATGGTTCATTAATAGAGAGGATTAAGTGAACGAGGAATACCTGAGGGGTCAAGTAAGCTTGACCCCGTTACAATTATAACTGGTAAATACTAAATATGTTAAATAATAAATACTATCATTCAACATAGTATGATATAAGAAAAAAATCAAATAGAGGCACTCGAGCTTACACCTTTTGGTCATTGTATAAATGAGATGAATTTGAAACCATTGGATATCAATTTAAATTTGTGAATATGTTGATTCTCATTCAACGTATGAATATAATTAAAAAACATCAAACAGATGGTACAGAATTGAGCTTACATCTTTCGGCCATTCATAGACTAATGAGAAGTAGTTGAAATCATGAGTTGTGTCAGTTCCATCAACTATGTCACCGATGGTTGCAATATATATTATGAAGTTTGATAAATATGTTGACGGCTTGGTAGATACAGGGCCCAGATATCTGTTAACAGAACCTTTGTACTCTGGACTGCTTTCCACAACATTTGAAGATGCAAGGTCAGTCCTAGATGCTTGTTTTAGAATTTTAAGCCCATGACCAAGGAGTACACCTTTTTCAGAGCTCAGAACATCCTTCTTGTCTAAGTTGACACCTTCCTTCGAATAAACACTATCAAAGTCCTCGTCAACAATAGCTCTAGCAACATTGTGAAGTTTACCTAAAATAGAATGTTAAATTGCGTGCCAGAACATCACAGCAAAATGATTTAACATTCAGATGTATCAACTGAGACATTACCACTCAAGAACTGGCGCTTTCCTTTGAAGGCGTCATCAATCATTTGGTGCAGAAGCCCAAGAGGACGTTGCTTTTGTCCAACTCTGCTAGATTCCGTTGACGAAGAGATGCTCATCTCGGTAAAAAACACTTGAAGAGATGGAAGAGCTTCCTAGATGAGAACAAAAATTATGTTGGTATTTAAAAGTGCGTGGTGGTTTAATGTATTAGATGCTGAAAGATAGGAATCAAAGACATTAACATAATTAATTATCTGCTTATATAAAAATTGTCATGGGATTATGCTACTAATAACCATGTAAAGAAGTCAGAGGCCCTTAATATATGGTTGGGTGATGAAATGGCAAATAACATCAGTTACTACTTTTCTCAGAGGCACAACAGAGAAAAACTAAACAAGGGGAAGAAGTCAAGCAAAATGATCCAAGCATGGTTTACAAATGTCTAGTTTGTTGCTTAAAAAATAAAAGCTTACCAGATCCAAGATGTCATGCAGACGCTGAAGGATGCGCTTTATCACTGATATGGTAGCAAGTTCCTGGATCTGATCCCAGTAAGTTGGTCCTACTTTGGGGGAGCTTCCTGGAAATATTTCAGATAATAAACTTGTTGCCTGTATGAGGAAAAATAATGTCAACTTATGTATATCATGCCAAAAGCAATGAAGCCATATAACTCAAATTAGCTATATTCTACAATACTCCAATTGGGATCACTGACTGAGGGCAAAATTGTGCAAAAGGAATTCAAGCACCAAACCAAAAAAAAAAAAAAGAAAAGAAAACAAACATGGGATCGGGTTTAAGCAATATCCGACAAATCAAAGGATATATTCAACTCAAATTGATAGTTAGAATGCCCTTCAGCAGAAAGCGCTAGTAGTTCAGCACAGTAGGTTCCATTGCTAACAACTGAAACCATTCACAATCAGGCAACTTCATTGTGTAGGATTTCAGCCCTGTTTGGCATGGCTTAAGAGTTTAGATTATTTTCAAGCCAGCTTTTTGCCAGCTACCCACAGGCCACAGAAACTGCTTGTTGGAGAAGCTGATTGTGAAAAGCCAGATGTTTGGCACTCTTGACTTCTCTACTGCTTTTTCATACTGACATGTGGGCCCGCATGTCAGCGACTGTAATCCGAGCTGCCTCCGTCTGTCACACCTCCCTTAGTCATCACTGCCGCAGTGCCATGCTTCCCTTTCACTATGGCTGCTGCTTGGCGCCTTCCGCCACTGCTATGGAGGTCACCTTGTGGAGGGGATGGAGAAGCAGGCGGAGGGCTAAGGGTGGCACAGCATGTGGAGGAATCTCAACCGGTGGTGGGCACCTTGGGCACGGCAGGCAGCTCAACCAGCGGAGGGCAGTGTGGCAGGCTGAGGGGTGATGCATATTGGTAGAGAGCGATGAAAAGCTGCGAGAAGCTGGTATATCCAGTTATCCACTGCCAGAAAAAGACAACCTCGGAGAAGCACTGCCAGGATAGGCTCCACCTGTTTGGCATATGGTTGACTTATTTTTAGGCAAAAGCTGGCTGAGAAGCCATGCCAAACAGGCCTATGACTTGCAAAACCATGTATCAATGAGGTAAGGCGTTAAATATGATCCTATAGATGGTAAGTATCATGAAATAATCAAATGCACAACTGATTTGGGAGCGGATTATCCCTGTTTAATGGCACATTCAGTCATCTATATGTTCAATTTTCCAATAAAATAAAACTTACTACAAATACCTTGTTTGACAAAAAGAAAAAGAGATAAGGCTGTATACTGCACTAATGAAGCACCAAAGCAAGAGTAAAATTAGCAGCAACCCAATCTATTTGTGCACTAGATGCCTGTAAGCTGTAACGGTACAGAGTAAAGTGTAAAGATCATTCACATAAAGATATGATAAAGCAGTGATTGTTTCCAATAATATCTGCAGGAGTATGGAGATGCAGAATGCACAACTGCTAATGTTTACCTCATTAAGAAGAAATCGGCACATATCAGCTGACTTAGCAGAAGTTGCAGCAACATCAACACAAAGCAGAATCTGAAAGTTCAAACAAACTCTTCAGGTCAAATATCAAGAATGGGTATCATTAATAATACTCAATGCAGACAAAAGCGTGAAGTCCTAACTGTAGTTAAAGAACCAAGCTGCGTGCGTAATGACAAAATATCCAATTCATGTGCCGCATTCGTATTATCTGTGGCACGATTCACAGCATCTTCGACCTGAAAAAAAAAATAGATAACAAAATTAAGAAACTAAGAAGCATATGGCCTAGATACCAAATTCACATATGTTTGCTATAAATTTATCGCATCCAACTGTTTAATTTTTGAAATATCAACTGACCAACTGGAAATTGAAATTCATACATGTTAATCTAGTATTAACTATTGCAGATCAAATTTTCAAAGCATAGCACCACATATCCATAGTGCTCAGCAATGTAAAAAAAAGAGAGAGAACTAACGCATTATCTACAGCACATGTCACATGTGTGTATAGCATGATGCATGCATGAATACCACAAGAAAGATTTACATGCCATGATAGCATGAACACCAGAAGAAATATTTGCATTCCATGGTGGATGAAGAAGCACTGAACATGGCATGCATCGAATAGATGAATACCAAGCATTTAAGCTAGTGGTTAGTTTTGTCATTCTTAAGAAGAAACAGGTTGTTTTGTAAGCAGGTCGTCAACTTATATTTTAATTTTAATCTTACAATCTCTTCTTACCTCCTAGATGAGGTAAGATGGATGAATGTATGGGGCTCTTCCCCTTTTTTCTTTATAATATAAAGATATGCAGCTCTCCTATAGTCCTATGTGTTTGAGGAGGGGGAGGGGGGACCCCTAAAATACATGGTATCCAAGGCCCTTAATAGGTTTTAACCATACTGTGAACTGTGATAGAGACTAGTGGTCAGTGTGCATTCTGAAGACCATGTAGATCCGATACACTGTTTGAGATTGAAACCAAGGTAGCATACGTCATCTTCCCCATAACTAACATCCAACTGTTTGAAAGAGAAACTTCAAGCGAACAAGGCTGATAAGTGACAGACAGCAGATTTCTACATGCAATGTAGATCAAGGAAAACAAAAGTCAAGCACTTGGCATGACTGCATGAGTAAGCATACCAGTGCTCTTTTATATGCACCAGCTACCCATTCAGCTAGTTCAAGGGAAGCTTTATCCTCAGCAGGTAAAGAAAATCGTTGTACAGCTTCTTCTCCTATATCATAGTTTTCCCTTTGCATGCATCTGTCAAGAATTTGAATGGTGAACAGTAAGTATATATCATAACAATCATGTTCTATAAATAAAATACTGATATATGCCACACAGAAACATGCATGCTCACACAATACGAGTCTGGGCGCGGACAAGCACACACAGAGAGAGAATGGAATCCAGAAAATACTAAAAAAAATCAAAAAATTGCAACTGTACAAGAGTAAGTTACATGATAATTAAAGAAATATTAAAGGATTAAACATTTAATGATGTCAAAAAAACATGACGAAAACTCAAACATTCTGGAGACCAATATAATATCCATCCATATTGGAGGAAAGCCAACAGGCTTAGATTGATTGATGCTGGATTACAGGAGAGTTTACATATATATAGGAGAGAGCAGAGGGCCCAAAGGGCCTGGCCAGCCTGTAGGTGGCGCATACACATAGGAATTAAGAAATACAGCTAAGAGGTAATTAATTCTAACAATCCAGTTTGTTTTCAATGGGATAATGCTTCAATCATATCAGTACATGAACTATTCTTGCTATGGTCTCAGTAGCACTGCCCAATGGAATGTAAGCTACTCACAGAATTGAGCACAATAGCTTTGTTTAGGGTACAGATGAGCAAACATGTCAAATTGGAGATGAGGCATAACAGTTCTTGTTTTTCATATAACGATCACAAAGTCAACATGTCTTGTGTTTCGCTGAGATTATACATGTCTGAGAAAATAAGTAACAGTCAACTGTGCAGTGAGAAGTCATTCCCATGACATGTCTGCATGCCTAATTATTACACAAACTTCAACTGATGTGTACTTAAAAAGGAAACTATTTCAGAATGGTAAAAACAGAATGGTAAAAACAACAAGGTAGGGCCACAGAACAGCCAGTGATGTATGGAACTCACTGACCTTATAAGTTTTAAGATAAACATGTAGATACTTGTAGCCCCAAAAGAATTTCAACCAACGAGACCAAAAGGCAATCCTTTGGTAAAGCATTTTTTTTCTCGAACACACAAGAGAGTTGCACATCATCTCATTATTATTTGAGAGAAAAGAGGAACATTACAAAGGAAGGAGAAGAGTCCCCTCCCCATGGGAAATACTAGAAACTTTCGCAAAGCATAAAATGCAAATACAACAGAGAATATAGCTGGAGAACAAATTACATGAGGAAAACTCACACATTCAGTAACTTCGAAGGAGCAGCACGTAGAAGAACTAATGCCTCCTTCCAACTCCATTGCCGCTCAGACAGAGGTGGAAGACGTTTTAGAACAGATAGACGCCAATCCAAGTCTTCAATGGAATGTTTGGCATGTTTGAGCCTCCATTCTAATGCTTGTCTACCAGCAGGTGACAGACCAGTACTTGAAAGGTGATCCTTGTCAGAGCCTTTTGATTGGAGATTATGACGAAGTATATCAAGTAAAAGCCCAACAAAATATACCACCATGTTCTTTCCCTCAGATTCAATATTAATATCATGGCATTCATGAGTAACGTAGCACTCAGAAGGGACTGATTGAGACAATTTGGCAGTGTCATCCATGTGTAACAAGGATAATATAATGCTAACCATGAAAATCTGCAAGTAACATAGAAAAATGAAGTTTAATAGCCTAAGGAAGTAAGGAACCCATTGAATTTGTATTATCTGTACAATATTTAAAATATTGGATGTGATATTGTACAGGAATAAATTGCATTAACAATTCAAAATCAGTTGTAACACTACCGAAAAAGAAGCTTGAAAAAGTTTAATCTCGTGTTAATAAATCCATTTAATATTTTTATATTTATGATGATTCACAAAAAAAACCAAGATGATTTAAACATTGTAGAAGTTATGCTACTCTTGATAAATATTAATTAATAGCTCAACCCATTCACAACATAGTTGCCAATAAAGAACATAGAATATTAAAATCTCGTAATTTGCCTTTTCCAAACAAGTGTATGTTCTTAAATTTGGTAGCTCTTTACATCAATGATAAATCGCAGAAAGCATGAATCATCTTCTGGATATTGAATTATGTAGGGAAGGAAGATGAGCCTGGATCAGTTAGCTGTGGGTCTCGATGTACCACCAAACCCCCTAGGTTCAAGTCCTCACCGAGGCAAATATGGGTGCCTATTGTCATCTCAATATAAAGCCAAGTAATTCCTCTTAGGTAGGTTTATTTTTTTAAAAAAAAAGTTACATAAATATCTAGTTTGCTTTCATTTTAGTCTAATGTATCTTGTTGGTTTCCAAACATAGGCACAATTTTGAATGGGTAGTCTTTAAAACTAAAATTTTACTATCAATTCCTCATATAGTGTACTGTTCATGAAGATAAATTATGAAGTTCTTTCATGTACGAATTCTATGATACGAATTTTGTATCACAAGGTCAATATATTATGCAATTAGTTATTAATAAAAAATGATGAAATATGAATCTTGACAAGCATACACTCATTGTAAAAAGAGACATAGTAAGTATTAGGTTGCTCCTAATAGTATATTGAACTGATAGCTCCACAACTTTGCTACTTTGAGGAACAAAAAACTGTCTTTGCTAAAAAAAGTGCACCTGAATAAGAACATATCACAGAAGAGCCAACCTTTCTTGGAGAACTTTTGATAGCCTCCATAAAATTTTGCATTTCCCTGAGATATGACAATGCTTTATGATAATAACACTCATTCCCATCACCCGTACACTTTTCCATCTCTCCTAGAGCAAGAGCAACTGACTGAAGAGAATATCGCATGTGCATCAGTTCAATATCATGCATCCTGTCACATGAAACAAACTAATCATTAGAACATGATATCTGGCATAAGTTATGAATATATAAAGTATCTTTTTTTTTCCTTTTGTCCTGTATAGTAATATATTATGTGTTACAAATATTGGGGATTGAATTGAATGATTGTACATGAGTGACACAAAGAGGGAAACCCTAGACTAGGATATTACACTAATCCCCTTGACTATTACTCCTTACATTATGAAATCTTCGAACATGTCTTAAAACATTAGCAAGACAAAACAAAAGGCAGCTTGACTATCAGCATGGAAGACAATATGGAAGATATATGCATGACAGGCATTATGCATAATAATTGATATAATATGATCAAAGAATAAACCAAAAAAGAGAAAACATAACATTAGTAGCAAACAGAATGTCATAGCAGAGATGGTTATGAACCTCTTCCAAGCAGCAGATGTTGAAGGAAGTGGCTGCATACCAACAAGCTCGATCGCATCTTGAAATTTTATTCCTGGGACTACGTCAAATAGCACCTGTGTGAAATTTAAGGAAAGTGATTTCGAAGGAACATCAAGACGTCAACTAGAAAGAGAAAGGTTCCTTTTGAGCACAATGGTAGCAATTTTCATATGTGCAAATAGAGTTCGTGCAAATATGTGCAAAACATGTGTAGCAAAAGTATGAGATCCACTTGTTCCCCTGAGATGAGGACACATGCATGACCTGCACTGCACTTTTCTGCCCACTACTGCTACTGTGCTAGAGAGAGAGAGAGAGAGAGAGAGAGAGAGAGAGACTAAGACTCACTCTCATGGGACTCTGAACAGCTAACCGCTCAAGTATCAAGTTCTCGACAAAAGGGTCTACTATTTCTGCACTGTTAACATCTGAACCTTGCTCTTGTTGGGTAAACAACAATGAATTCCTCAAATTCCACACGCGGCCAGAATTAACACTCGAAACAAAACGTGCAAGGTCCAGATGGAAGCATAGAAGATCACACAAGTACTCCTCACAGGATGTCTGCCAAAAGAAACTGTCATGATCCACATATATTTTTTATGCACACTGCAACAGAAGAATAAATTCAGCGACAGAAGGGATACCTCATCTGTTGGGCTACGGTAATGTGAATATTCCTGTAGTCGTAGACTTTGGGATTTGCTTGTCCAGAACAGCTGCATTAGCTTTCTCCGCAGAGATGTCTTACCCTTCAAAATATCCCATCCCAAGACAGCAACCAGTGGGTGGAGAAGGGGGAACAATGAAACAACCTGCAGAAAGCCACTTGCCAGAAGACAAATCAATGAGTCAACAAACTAGTGGAATTTTTCATGGAATGGTCATACCACTAGGGAAAAAACACAGGGTTATCCTTGAAAATTGACATACATCAACAGCCTCTAGAAGCTGCTCCCTCTTAATTGATGATAGAGCAGTTTCCAAGACTATTTCAAGCATATGCTTTCCAGACAATCGGCAATAATGGTATAGATCTTTTTTGCAGGATGTTATAGCTGTGTCCATCAAGATCTTGTCATCTGAGTCAGTATCCCTCTCCAACAACAATGATTCAAGAAATCTTTTGAAAGGAAGAGGCATCCCATTAGCATCAGAGACATCATGATCTTCAATTTCTTCAGAAAGGATGTTATCCAGAATGAGCTAGAAACAATACAAAGAATTAGCACTATCCAAGATTAAGCATGCAAAAAACTGTAACCCAGAAGGTAAATATTGTAATAATGTCAGGTGCTGTGATGTTCAATGAATAAATTCAAACTGTGGCTGTACACATCTAAATCTTTGGCCTAAAATAAATACAGGATATGTGACATTCAAGGACTAAAGTTTCTGCGCATATTGTATGAAGTGAAAATGCTGAGTCAAATTTCCACAGCAAAAGGGAGAACAGCATGGTTTTCTGACATGAGGTGCAGGTTCTCAACCAGGAAAGGAAAAGCTGGAAACAAATTGATCAGGCCGAGACGAAGCATTTCAATGAAAGAAGAATGCCAGAAAGAAACAGAGACTTTGGTAATTACCTGAACGAGTTGCACGAGCTGGGGACTAGTAGATTGAAGAGCTGCTTCATACAATTTAGTTATTCTATCCTGCAACTCAGACCATGTTCCACCATAATTGGATGCTTTTGTCCATCCCTTTCTGAGAAGCTCTGCTATGACAACCCTGTAAGGAATCAATTTCAGTAATTTATTGCATGTATTCATATTCCAGATCCAGAACCAAACTGAGAAAATATGCATAACATAAGAATTAGTTGGCTGTTTGCATGTGTTAATCCCGAATCAATTGAAAATGTTTGATCTGAAAACAGGAACTTGAATGTGATGGTGCTATCTCAAAACATACAATTGATCACATAATCCTGCTCTGCAAAGCTAGCCATTACCAGTTTATGTATGCTGCTACTAATGGCGTAAAACTACACCAAATCCTGGCCAACTCAACTATACGTCACTGACTGTAACTGAATGCTACTGCTGGCCTTACTATTCCACAAACAATTCGACTTGTTTATTAAATGGCTCAGGTTGCAACTCTAGCTAATGTCCCTGGTTATCAGATGTTGAAATAGTACTAAACAAAGATGTGCAGTCCACTGAACCCTTACCTGTACTCATCCTCCTCCACTCCATGGTCAAGGCAAAGAAACCGAAGATGGCCAGCAGCAGCATCCAGATCACCTTCCGCGACAAGAGTTTTCACGGCATCCAAATGGGCAAGCTGCACGTTCCGCCGCAGCCATAGGAGCACATCCACGCCGAACCCCCGGTCCAAGGTGATCTGCCTCGAGACGCCTATGCACAATGCATCAAACACAAGGGCGTTGTCGAGGAACACTCCCCATAGTCCTCTCAGATCCTTCTCGGAGACGGGGACCACCTCGGCACCAGCACCTGCCTCCCCTCCACCTTCAACCTCGCGCTTCAACCTCGTCACCCCCAAATCCAGCAGCCTCGTGAGGATTTCGCTGGCCTCGGCGCCAATGGCGGGGTCATCAGCGATGGGCTGGAGGAGGACGAGGAACTCTGCCTTGAGGCGCAGCGCCTCGGGATTGGGAGTAGAGGGGAGGGCGGCGAGCTCGAGCGCGGCGAGCCAGGCGAGGTGGGACGGGGACGGACAGGCAGGGGGAGCGGACCAGAGCACGCCCGGGACGCGGCCGCCCGCGGCGACAACCGCGCGGAGGAAGTCCGCAGAGAGCCCCGGGTCAGCGCGGCGGCGGAGGCTGAGGAGCACCGCGCGCAGGGGCTCGAACTGCCCGAGGAATAGGTGGTTCGCTGCCACGCGCGTGAGGAGCGCGGCCTCCCGCTCCGACGCCGCCGCCATGGCGAGGAACGTCGGTGAACGGCTTTGGGGATCACGAAGCGATGGCGGGCATGGCGGTGCGCGCGCGGGGATAGGAGCCGCAGTCGCTCTCGTTTCGCGGTGTGGAGAAGTACTGGAGTGTTCGGTTTCAGGACTGCGGGCTTGGTTGCTTGCTTGTGCGGCTGTGCCCGGGCCGGGCGTTTTGTTGGGGTGGGGGGAGGGAAGACGGAGGACGGTCGGACGAAGGAAGAAGGCGATTTTTTTTTTTTTTTTGATAAGAAGGAAGAAGGCGATTGCCGAGCCACGCCAGCGAAAACCTCTCGCTTTCTTCTCTCCTTCTGGAGAGCCGAAGTTCTGTGATCGAAAATCGACTCGCAAAAAGAATTCTCAGAAATCATTCTTTTCAAGTATATAGAAGGCTGATTTAATATATTTCCTCTATTAATGATATGTTATTTTACCTTTTTAAAGTCAGTTTTTTAGGTTCAAAATGATTAACTAAAGATGTGGAATAGATATTTACCTATATTATAAAGGAGCGAATCTATCTATCTATACTATAAAGGAGCGAAACAATTGAAATATGTGCGTCACCTAAAAAAAATATACTAACCCTGTGTACCCACCATTGTACCGTAAAGGAGTGAATCTATCTATTACTATAAAAGAGCGAAAAAATTGAAATATGTATGTCACATGAAAAAATATACCCACCCTATATACCCACCATAGATAATTTATTGTCTTTAGATCTAGCCGTGGATATTAATCTGACCATGGACTACGCAAGGAGGCGTAAGAATTCTTACGTTTCTGCTATAATAAATTGTTCCTCGCAGGTATTTTCTGTCACCAAATATTTTATACCCACATAGCACACATACATACTCCCTCCGTACCCATAAAACTTGACGTTTTGGAAAAGGTTTGGGTCAAACATTGGGAATATAAATCATAAATAACTTTGAAGTTTTTAAGTTTAGAAATATGAAAACTATATGAATAGATTTGTCTTCACATGTATTTTCATAAAAGTATATATATTTCAATTTTTGATGAATATTTTTATAGAAACAAGAAGTCAAAGTTGCACTTTGGAGACCGTGTCGCTGTCCTAAACGTCAATTTTTATGGGTATGGAGGGAG
>JAKNSH010111596.1:0-15572 GCA_027790015.1 Cymbopogon flexuosus
CTTTCAATTTTAGCCCTAAAAAGTAATATTTCAACAAAGCATTTTTAGCAAAAACAATCAACATGAACATTACATCATTTTGCGTCCTAAACATAACTAAATACTTCTAGTGATCAAACATCAAGTTTAAACATCACTTTAAGCTACACCTAAGCATTTCAAGCAAAATTTGAAAGTAATTCAAATCATCACATGGAATGAAAATCATCAATTATGAATGATGATGAAATGATGATGCTTATAAGATGAAAATTAAGATGCTAATGCATGCTTAACACTTAGGGTGTTACAACGACCTACGGTGTTGTGGTAACACGCCTTAGTGCTAAGATTAGGGGTCAAAGTTTCGTGGATGTCTTGGTAGCAATGATGTGGTTGATGCTCGATGTCGTGTCCCACCATAAGGCCACGACTAATGTCTTGGGCGAGGCACGCTTCTTCAATGTCGCTCGATTCAACTTTTTTGAAACTTAGATTTGATCCGTAGATCTTCGAACGCAAGGTGTATCATCCCTTCCCTGCCAAATTTGTACGCATTTTGGACTATGTTGAATGTATTTTGCAAATCCAAGTTTCATTGAAGTTCTTGTTTTTTTAATGCAATTTGAAATATGGATTCTATGTTTAGTGATGCAAATTGCCGTTATGAGCTACTAGTCCTTTTGTGGATTAATTTATAGTGCTATTCTTTGTGCACTACTTTTAAATTGGAATTATAGGTAATATATGTTACAGTTTAATTATTTGTGTAGATGAAGGACTGCTCTATGCATAGGGACTGGGGCATCATTGCCGGCGTAGTTGTGCCGGTTCAAAATCCGGTAGTGATGGGCGTTTTGAACCGACACATATCCTTGAATTTGGCGTAGGGGTAGAAACAATAAAATCCCTTTATAACATTGAGAACCACTAGTACATTTAACTCTAACAGAAATTATTATGTTACCAAATAATTAAGCAACACGACTCAATATACGTTGCAACGGACAGTGCAGTAAACTAAATGACGTCCTAAACATTGGAGGACTGGTGATGACCATTCACTAGCTGGTCTCCCATCCGACCGTTACTAGTACTTGTTCCTCCGTCATCACCGGCAGCGCAGCGGCGTCTCTCGCCGCACAACCAAACGGCGACATGGACAGACATGAAGAGCAAAACCAGGAGGGGCAAGACGATCACATTCTCCCACTCCCTGGTGCTGCCTGCCGCGTAGGCCACAAGGAGGCCCAGCAGGTCGAGGACGACGGCGATGTTGGTCGCGAGCAGGAGCTGGTCGTGGTTCCTGCGGCGGTGCCTCCCCAGGATCTGCTGCAGGAGGAGCGCGATGATGACTATCGAGGCGACGAAGGAGGTGGAGTTGCTGTAGAAGAAAACATGGTAGCGCCGCGGGTCGGTGTCATGCAGCACCGGGTTCCCGGCCTCGCGGCGCCGGCGCCGCTTGGTACCATCGCCGTCGTCCTGCCAGAAGCCACCAGGCGGGGTAAGGCCGGCCTGGTATGTGACGCTTGCGGCCAGGATTCCGAGAAGCATCAGGTACTTGCGTTTGGCGTAATCTTCATCGCGGTAGGCTGTCTCCCGAAAGTCTCTTGGTCGTTGCTGAGACATGGACGATGGCAGCGCCACGGCAGTGGCCATGGCCACCTCATGAGCTGCCGTCGACCGCCGCTTCCTTCTCTTGTAAATGGATAGCACGATGGTGTTGGCAAGAACAAAGGCAATCACCATGGCGATGAGCACACACGCGAAGATGGACGTGCGCAGTTTCCGAGCACTCCCGGCGGCGTACGCGGCCATGAGGCCAAACAGCCCGGCCACCTGGCACGCGTAGAGAGCGTAGCACTGTATGGCGAGCCGGGAGAGGTTGGGGTTGACGAAGAGGAGGATGAGCGCCATGGACGCCATGAAGCTCACCGTGTTGGAGTAGAAGAAGGCCTTGAAACGGTGTGGGTATTTGTCCTGCAGGACGGCGCTCCCCGCGTGCCGGCTGCTGCCGCCGGCGTCCTCGTTCCAGAACCCACCCGGTGGGGTGAGCCCAGCTTGGTAGGTGATTGTGGCGACCAAGATGGCTACCAGCAGTAGCCACTTGTGCTTCTTCTCAGGCACTTTGGCAGCCATGTCGTCGTCGGTGGCCCGCAGCGTGAATACGAGGACATGTACCAGCACGTAGACTAGGATGATCCCGGCCAGGGCCACGACGTGAACTGATGTCCTCAGCTCTCGGCAGCTCCCAGCGGCGTAGGCGCCGATGAGGGCGAACATGTCCAGCATCATCGCCACTAATAGGGTGTGGCTCTTGACTAGCTTCTCTTTCTGGACCATGAGGATGACGACCAGAGACACCGCAAAGGCTGTGGAGTTGCAGTAGAAGAAGGCTTTGTAGCGTGCCGGGTCTTTCGACAGGAGTATGGCCTCGCCGGCACGGTGGCCATTGCCGTCCTCTGGCCAGAAGCCACCAGGCGGATCCAGCCCCGCCAGGTATGTTATGGTGGCTGCCAGATTGGCTAGCAGCAGGATGAGAGACTTCACCTTCCTGATTGCCTCCTTCTTCTCGAGATGATGGGTCGCGTTCCTGCTCGTCGCCTGTACAATATTAACAACGCTGCCAGCTTGGGCATGATCTGGCGACAACGTTCCCGTTGGCGATGACGTTGACTGCCAGCCATGGTCGTCGTCGTCGTCGTCGTCGTCACTGGGCAGCACAGAGTCCAAAGACGAACACAAGTTAGTTACTAGTAGTACTTTACTAGCGAGGTTATTATTAATTTAACGTCATCGACTGCGGTGCAAACTAATCTGAGTAGATCTGAGTGTAGGACGGGAAGAATTACTATTTTTTCACACGGATCGAAACAGGGGCATACCGATGATCACAGTCAGTGTCTGCCCCCGCGGCAGGAGTTGGAGCCGGAGCCAGAGCCGGAGAATGCTTTGGAGGATGGGCACAGCTGAGACGCTTCACCAACATGATAACCAGCATTGTAAGGAAGATGAATGCCAGGACAGCAGCGAACAGGCTGACAACATAGACACTGCAGTCGGTGCCGCGGCAGCTGCCGGCGTCGTAAGCCGCCGTGAGAGTGACCAGCGATCCGAGGACGAGCACGTGCAGCGAGAGCGACCGTGCGGTGAGCTTCTTGTTGTCCGGGTCCAAGAGCAGCACGATGATGAAGAGGGACGCAACGAACGTGGTGGTGTTGCAGTAGAAGAACATCCTCAGGTGGCCCCCGTGGTGCGCCTCGACGAGTGATTCGCCGGGGCGGTAGCGATGCCCACCACGCCGCCGGCCGTCGTCGTCGAAACTGTCCCAGAAGCCCCCTGGCAGGTTGAGCCCGGCAGTATATGTGATGGCCATCGCGAAGGTGGCGAGCAGTAACAGGACCTTGCGCCGTTCCTTGGGCCTGAGAGCCAACCAGGCGACGGTGGCGTCCCCCTCCTCCGCCGGCTGTTCCACCACCGTCGTCGTCGTCGTCTCATCCTCCGGCGAAGATCCAGAGCTGTGTGATGACAAGCCCTGCAGGATGTGTAGGCCTACGTAGGCAGAGAGCGCGAGCACAAGCGCCGTGGTGTACACGGTGGCTGGCTTGTCCCGGCAGCTGCCCGCGATGTAGGCCCCCATGAGCCCCAGCAGGTCCAGCACCATGACCAGACGGAGCACGGCCAGCTGGACCCTGGTGGGGTTCTTGAGCAGCAGGAGGAAGATGACGACGAGGGAGGCGGCCAGCGCCGTGGAGTTGCAGTAGTAGAAAGACAGGAACCTGCGGTGGTGCGTGAATCGAAGGATAGGTCCCCCGGCACTGACGCTGACAGTGACACGGCCAGCAGCAGCCGGAGCAAGAGCGTCCTGCTGCCACACACCTCCTGGCGGGTTCAGCCCCGCCACGTAGGTGACGCTGACCACCAGCGCCGCCAGCAGCAAGAGCTGCTTCCGGAGCTTGTACTCCGATGACTCCCTGGGCTGCACCTCCACGCCGGTTGCCGACGGCATCGCAACACTGTCGCCGGTTGTCAGTGTGGCTTCTTGCTTGTGTTCCTATTCCTATCCGTATATGCAGCCACACACTGGTCGCGAACTCGCTCGTATATATATTATATACCCATCTAGGTATGTACGTGGGAGACTGACATAAGGAGTACTCCTAGACTAGGTAGACCTCGTGCTGTGTACTTATCTGCGCGCTGGACTATCTTACCATACTACTGATTGATGAAGGTCTCAACGGAGCCTCTATGTTCATTCTCAAGAGATCTGTTAGAAAAGAAAAGATAAATGATAGAAATTATTAGAACAATTAGAAAGAACTTGTCATCAATTTGATCACCGTTAATTTTAAAAGCAATTGGATCTATTTAATTTTTTTTAAAAAAAAGTGTTATTCTAGTAACTTTATGAATTTTGAATAAAATACAATGTCATTAACATAGGACCTAGTCTTTTTCAATAAAATTGTTAATAAATAAAGTAGAAATTCAACTTATTTTTGTAAAAAAATTGTAATAAGTACACTGAAAGTTGAATTTAATATAATAAGAGAGTTGCTATATCTCTTTCACAAGAAAAGTAACCAACATTTCTTACAATGTTCTAGAGATTTGTCATCATCACAGATAACAGAGAATAAATGACAGAGAACAAATGACAAGTAAACAATTTTTTTCTATGGAAAGACAAGGATAAAAATATGGTATGTGTTGGTATAGAAAACAAATAACAATTCAACAATGAAACACGTTGCAAGATGGAAGAGAGAAATTTCTTTCAACAGACAGATAGGAAAAGTGATATAATAAAGGGTTAATGATGGAACACAAAGGTATGGAACAATAGAATTATAACATAATCTTAAGTTTCAGTAACAAATTCTACAAATTGTAAATCAAGGTCTCGAATGAAGCCTTCATGTTAATCCTCACAGATATTTAGGAGAACCATTAGAAAAAAAATGAAATAGAAGCATCCGACCAGGAATTATGTAGTAATAACAATAAGATCTACATTATTTACCCACCGCTATGAGTTACTAGAAACATAGTTTGAATTCTTCGAAGCTAAGTAACATTAGACAGCCACACAAGAACTCAAGAAGTTGTACATCCGGTCGCAACGACGTTCATATTATTTGCTAGTCAAGACTGACTGAAATACAAAAACTACTCGGACATTTCACCAGCCCCAAGGAAGTTGTTATTTAATATTTAATTACAATATATGGAAAATAAGGTGTGTTAGCGACGTCAACAGTTTGGAAAGTTGTACGTAGCATTTTCAATCACGATGGATAAATTATCAAACTTGTCCTCGTTCATGCTTGCTCACAAGTGGAGAAAAAAATTGCATTGGCTTTCTCACCCATACCTAACACGGACATATATTATGACGGAGGACATCTCAATTCTTTGTCATGGTAGATTGGTAGTATAAACTATAGACAAATCCAAAATTGCATAGATTTATATTGCACAAGAATACGGATGCCCCACCTGCCCCGACAGTTCCGGTGAGTGATCGGGTCTACTCATCGCTATACGTTGGTCAACATTGACTGACCGCAACTCCACAGGCGTCTGTCACACATTTCTAGTGCCACTATCGTTCATAATTTGAGACTGTAAATTAGCTATAAACGGGGAAAAAAAAAGTGACTCATATGTTTGAACCCACCCACTGATGATAAACTGACCTGTGAAGTGTGAACTACGCGGATCAAAAACGTGTGGCCCCAGCCCCACAACAACCAAAGTTTTATTAAAAAAAAAAAGGAAGAAGAAGAAGAAGAAACATTCAAACCAAGTGGCCCAGTCCACCAAGTCTCCTCGACTTGTATTTTTCTGAATTTATGATTTATTTCAAGATTTAGACAACGTCTCCATTGACAGCAGTCGCCTATGATAACTTCGTGATCTTTCAAAATCCGTCGGCTCAATCCTTCGGAAATGCAGCCCTAAATTTCATTAATTCTATCAGGCCTGTTTGGTTTGGGATCTCTACTAACCAAACACCCAAACTCTCAACTGATGAACTGACCATTAAATACCGCCATAAATGTTCAATGGGACGCTTTAATACAGTTTGAAGGACATCGTTAATTTGACACCAACGGAAATTCATTACATTTATCAACTGATGAGAATCAAAGAGCTCATCATTCTTTTCATGACAAAAAGAGACAAGAACCAACAACGGGCTAGGGGAGAAAGCACCACAAATGGGTGATTGAAACTACATACACATGATTGCTAACAAATCTAATATAACACAAATAAAGAACATGTGATTGTTATGCTACTAACAGAGGACTTCATTTTGAGTCCCGTCTAACTTCAAACGTTCATCACAGAAGAATACTTTAGCTGGTTTCTATTGGCTGATCTTGCATCCATGGATATACGGATGCTCATAATTGATGTACTTTGTCCAGTAAGGCCGATACTTTGTCATTGCGATTTCCAGCCAGGGCTTCATGTTACCATTGTAGTGGATGACCGCAGCATTGTCTATTTCTGAGCGCTCAATGGTTGGATTGTACCCTAAGCCAAGCACATGCCATGATTTGTCCAAAGGGTGTGTCAGCTTGTAAAAAGTTAAAAGCCCGGGCGGCAATGTCCCCAATTTCCAGAGCAGTCTGTTCTCGTTCTGTACAAAGAGAACAGAAAACAGTGTGAAAATGAAGTTCGGCAAATGTATGCACTGTTTGTACATCTCAGGCAGTGCATTCGGCTAGCTCTCAACTCTTTGTAATGATCAAACATCAGTTAATTAACTAATTAAAAGAGTTGTGATAACTGAAAATTGGAATTATGAAACTAATTGAGGACTCCAATGAATCATACTAAAAAATAATTATTTAACATTTGCTTCATGTATAAGTCATCATATATATAAAAATGAACAAACTGAAGCACCAGAACATATCAGATGGTTGTGTAGGAACACTGAACACATAATGCAATATTCTAAAGAAAAGCAGGCGTCAGGATGCAAGTAATGTAAAATCTTATTTCCAACTCACCATGGTCTGCCATTTGTGGTAAATCCCAGTAATGTCTTTCTTCTTCCATTCTTCCAGATCAAACATGTTCATTCCATAAGCCCAACCACATGCATTAGGATCAAAATTCTGAGCAATATTTGGGTTTGAGAAATTGAGGTACTTGTCAAATCGATGAAAACTCTCTCCACATGTTTCCACCGCTCCATTTACATTTCCATTAAGGTCGACCTCCCAGAGTCCAGTTAGGTCCCTCTGGACAACTATGTCATCATCCAGGAAAAGAATTTTATTCAGCTTGGGATAGACTTGGGGGAGGTAAAATCTTAAATGGTTGAGCATGGACAAATATTTTGGGTTTCGATACTTCAGATTAGAAGAGCCAGCAGAGAGTCCTTTCTGACGATCGGCCCTGAAATAGTATTCTCTCATGGCTGCAGACTCAAGCTGCTTCAGAACAGGGCAGTAAGAAGAGTTTAACCATTTGAAGTCATCAACATTTTCCACATGGATTGTTGCATCACCAGGTGGATTCAGCAAAAACCACATGTTCATGGCCCCAAAGTTCAGTTTGTCAGTAACAAGATGAAATACATGTTTTTCAGGCTCCTGCAAATTTATAGCAAGAAAGTTAAGATTGCCATATAATTGTCATTCAATGGTACACACAATGAAGAGATTACACTTCCAGCTTGAAGATGGTATTACACTAACCTTCGCATTCATGATGGTTGAGTTGACCACAACTGATGCTGCCAAAACATTGTCCGAGAAAAGAGCATAATGGTAAAGATCAGGATTTTCCAAGTTCTCACTATTGGGGAACTTTCTTTTCTCTGGAGAGAGAAGGTAGTAATCAATCGTTAAGCGCATGGAAAGACAATGGATGCCATTTGGGATTGTCTTAGCTGCCAGCTGGCTAAGGAAGGTGCTCTGCTTCTTCAAGCTCCGGACCTGCTCATCTGCTGACTCAAGCATTGCTCTCAAACGCTCGGTAATTTTCTGACAATCGTACAATAGATCCCTTGCTTTTGATAAAACTTGCCCCATTGCTTTGATTCTATCCGAAGCACTGCAAATTAGAGAAGAGATGAATCAGTAGGGAAAGAGAAATCAGTAACACTGAAAATTAGACCCAAAAACAGTTCGAGCAGGAACCACCTCTTGGGAAGTTCGACATCAGCAGTAGCTTCCCCAAGGGAGCGCTGGCTTTCCTTGAGCCTTGCAAGCAGCTCCTGATAGAGATCAAGCTTGTCCCTCGATTTGGCAAGAACAGAATATATTCTGGCCATGATCATTTGATCTCGCATCAGACGAACCCTTGAATCTGCCTTCTCATTTTCATTTTCTCGTCTCCAGATGCTGTATTTTCCCAGCACAGCAGAATCAACAGCTTTTGAGCGCTCGATGCCTGCGTTCTCAAGTTTAACTAACGCCTCATCATCCTGCTGCACTACTTCCATTTTCTTCCTTACACCAGTTCTCCCCCTTAATTTCTACAATTAGGAAATATCAAAATGGTCAGGATAAGGTGAAACAAGATTACATTTTAGAACAGCTGTAAACCATGGAAAAATGACATAAGCTTTGGGAATGAAACAAGCGCAGTTTAAATCATCCCTACATATATACTGCAGTTTACAAGGATAAGTACTTAATAAACGAGGGGAAGGAAGAGAGAGAGAGAGAGAGAGAGAGAGTATATTACCCTGTGTTGTGTTATTTCCTCTGATTTGCCCAGGAGATGAGGGGCATCTACATTAACAATTAAAGCTCCCACATCAAATGTGTGTGATGCAGTCACATCACATATAAGAAATATATGGTATTAACACTTAGTTACCCACCCTTTCGACTAGAGGAGATTTTCTGTAGTTCAAAGTTGGGTTGCCTACTCCAGTTAGATATCTAACATCACAGAAGGCTGTCACTATAATCACACATTTTTTCACACAGAAGAAACAAGGGAGGAGAATGTTTTACTAACCTCTTTGCGATGGTCCACTCGAGCTGCACAAAGCAGAAACAATGGCATTAGCACGATCCCTCAAAATATATTCTACAATTATGATAAATGTCTAAAAGCATTTAGTTTCTTCTAATTGTATGAGGAAGACAAAATATCTATGAAACAACAGAATGGTTCCAACAGAAATAATGGTTCCTATGAAGATAAGAGCAAAAACATAGGACTACAAGAGAACAGGATCGCATTGCTGTTACAGCAAATTTGAAAGAGAAAAACTTTAGGGCATGTTGAGTAGTTTGGTGAATGGATGCTATCTTATAAATGGGTCAGGATATCAGTCCAATATGAAATACAATTCAAATTTTTCAATGAAATGCTAGATGGGATTCTAAGACATTTGCTTTACAGAAACAACGGGTGGGCTTGGTTGCTGAGCCACAGTACAGGCAATATAAGTAAGCAAACAAAAAACCTAAAACTAGAAGAAAATGTGATGCAATTGCTTTGAAGGAATATAACCTTAATCTAAGCAACAGATTTTGCTCCAAGATCTAGTTGGAATTATCAGAATTCACAACCCTGATCCCTAATAACACAGGTAGTGCTATCCTAAACCCAAGCCTACTACACCTTATACTAGGCTGCATGATGGAAGCATTTGTTTGCCCTAACTGTAGTCTGCAGGCATATGGTGTAATGTGCACTTGTGTTGATCAGTTAACAATTCAGATGCTTGGCATTTTGTACTCAAAGATAAAAACAAAGAATGAAACTCTTAGGACCATTAACTATAGAGGTTTTGCCAGCATACAAGAGGAAGAGGATAGCCACACAGTATCAGAGACAGAGAGGGAAAAATATTTATCCTTAAATAACATGACTATAGCCTGAAGTGAAGAAGGCCATCTGGCCCACACACATTGCATCACAGAAAACTGAAAAGCTATCGACAATAGGGCTCGCAACAGGGAAGTTTTACTAACAACAGCGAAAGTTATCCAGAAGCATTAGCAATGAAATCCATAATTTCTGATAATATTTGAGCCATCTATAAATACCATCATTCCTGAACTCTAGTGCTCTAGAAAATACAGTGAGGATATGTTGCACCTATGTATCAACAGTAACCTTTCTAAAAAGAATGTATCAACAGCTCAACACTAACCACAGAACATCATGTAACTGGGACCATTTCAGTTACTGCTAATCTCTCAAGTTGATGATTCATTGCTTCCCGACATGCCAACTCATAGATTACACATGCCGTCATATCTATAACCCACTCCCGAACATCCGTCCCACCTCACCATCAAACCAAGCAAGTAATCATACTAATCAACACAAACTCTCCCCCGAAATCCCAATCCGCCCCGGCACAGCCCAACACCGAACGATCGGCGCCGTTCCACGGCCGCGAACGGTGAAAAATCACACGGATCTAGCGCCGCCGCCGTGGCATTCCCGAGACTCGCGCGGACCGACAGAATCCGCGGGCGCGCGGCGGGTGGGGACGAGGAAGAGAGAGATAGAGAGAAGGCGAGATGGGAGCCGGGTCCCGAGCGGCATTACCTTGGAGGCAGGGGGAGGCGGCGAGGATGAGGAGGAAGGCGAGCGCGAGGAGGTGGAGCGCCGAGCGGCCAGCCCTAATCGCCATGGCCGGCCGGCTCGGGGCGGATCGGAACAGGGTGGAGGAAGGGGAGAGAAGGGAAGGGAGGGCTCGTGCCGGCTTTCGGGGGAAGGGAGGGGGCCGAGTGGCGAGTGGTGGCGGCCAGTACACTCGGCACTGGCACTGATCCGCGCTTCTGTCACTGACAAGGTCCATTCAACACCAGTTGTCGGTGCGGTGCCGTTAGCCGTACATGTGCATTTTTTGTTATTGTTTTTGATACAATGTGCAATGTTTGACGGGTTCACATAAACAATTTCGAATTCAGAAAGTTTTAGACTAATGGTATATATTATGCTCGCTATTTTTCTCCTTCCTCTGGCATCCGAATTTTAGGCTAAACTAAAGGATCTATTAAATTTTCATGGAATGAATTTTGAATTTCAAGAACTTTCGTTGAAAAAATGTGATGGTATGTTCGTGTTACTGATGTGTAGATAGATTGATTATGCTAGTCATTTATAAATGAGAAAATTGTTAACAAAAGTGTAGTCTAAGTTTTTTCCCTTGGCAATTGAAAAGTAAAAAATGACACAGGACGGATGAGCACGAGATAGAAAATATGAGTAAGCACTATTCTCCTTTTTTATACTAACAAAGACAGACCTCTCCGAAATCATATTTAAGAAATTATTATTTTCATTGAGAATAAACTTTCATTAACCACAAGAAGTTCTTTTATGTTCAGAGAGTTGGAAATGGCTACGAAAATCAATAAGAGTTCCCAAAAATGCCCAGAAGATGACACTTTTAATTAATGATAGTATCCCATCTCACAAGGAAAAGGAAAATAACTGAATAATGTGATGCGGAGTTAGACACTTTTCTACACCAACCACAAATTTGAACATAATTTTGACTAATAATCTATGGATGTTATTTAATAGACAAATGTACTCTTATAACATTTAAAAATCCAAAACTCACCATTAAAAAGTAATTCTAGTAACCTAATTTTTACTATATGCTAGTGCCCGTGTTAACACTACGGCTTCATTTATGAAAACTTAGGATAGCTATATTAACCCCAACTCTTTGATTATAAGAATAGCATTTTATATATATCGGAAATAAAGAATAAACACCATGAAGGTTTAAAAGTGAAGCAAAAGGCTTTGTAACCTTGCACAAAAAAATCGTTAGAAGGTACAGATTGAAAAGAAGGACACTTTTAGCCTTACCACAGAATCTACTACAGCAATATGCATTGAGGAAGTAACTTTGTACTTCCTCCATTCCAAATTTTAAGTCATTCTAAGAATTTTAGAGAATCAAAACATCTCAAGTTTAACCCAAATGGATAAGATAATAATATTTATGATGTCAACTAAGTATTATTGGATTCTTCGTTAAAAATATTTTCATAGTATTACCTATTTGATGTTACAAATCTTTGTGATTCTCTCTATAATTTGGTTAAATTTGAAATGTTTTGACTCTCCAAGATTCTTAGAATGACATATGATTTGGAATAGATGGAGTATCAAACAAACTAACAAACAACTCAGTTATATAGATTTCTTCTCGTAAAAACTATCCAACACAATTCAAGTATTACACTCAAATGCTCGCATTTTCTAGTTTTATTCAAGAAAGAAACAATATTTATTCAACGGTAGCAAGTAGCCTGTCGACAAGCTAAGTTCACGTGGTTAGTTTGTCATTCTACCAATTTAGTTGCTTAATCAAGGATAGTTTGTATTTGTGCGTTTATGGGGTGGCTTTGCATTGTGGGTGTGAGTATATATTTATTTGCTTCCACTAAACTTGTATCAATTACAATCAAGTAAAAACTAAAATAAGTGAAGATTAAACCCTCATCTTTTTTTAGGAACCCCTCATTTGTTTTGTGACGAGACGAAGTATCAATTATTAGTGCGCGCGCGCGCGCACACACAAAAAAAGATGAAGTGTCCTCAATTGGGTCGGAATTGGCGTTGCCCACACACAAGCACCCCCCTGGCGGTCTTCCGCGCCGTGGCCGGCGGCTCTGGTAGGTACATACTATACGTGGCGCCGACAGAGCCGCGTCATATGCACCACGTCGTCTGTCTCGCGACTTCCTATACCTGCCGAGAGACTATGCAATACAAGCACAGGTGTACGTGTACCCCCACCGTGTGGCGTGTCCGGTGCGGTGTCCCTAACTTTTTATTTTCTAAACAAAATACTGAAGGCCAAATCTCCCGCTAGTATAAAATACCCGTCCAAACCTTCCACTGCCTAAAACACAAAACAAACACATCTCATCGAAAAGCAGTCGGCAAAGGGACGCGAGTTGCGGAGTTCCGATCGACGAAGTAGCTAGCTAGCCAGAATGGAGTACCAGGGGCAGCACGGTCATGCCACTAACCAAGCCAACGAGTACGGCGCCAACCCGGTCGCCGCCGGCATGGGAGGCCACGGTGGTGCTGCCGGCGAGCAGGTCCAGCCTATGAGGGACGATCACAAGACCGACGGCCTCCTTCGCCGCTCTGGCAGCTCCTCCAGTTCAAGCTCGGTACGTTCCGCCCCTCTCTCTGGCTCGCGTTGTGTGTTATATATCGTACGTGGTTATGATATCGATGACTATCATTCATGCAACAACAAAAACATCGATACAGTCTGAGGATGACGGCATGGGCGGGAGGAGGAAGAAAGGAATCAAGGAGAAGATCAAGGAGAAGCTCCCCGGAGGCAACAAGGACAACAACAACCGGCAGGACACGGCCACTGGTGCGCACGGCACACAAGGAACCGGAGAAAAGAAGGGCGTCATGGACAAGATCAAGGACAAACTTCCGGGGCAGCACTGAGAGCTATATCTGCATGTTCTACGCCACGCGGACGTGAATGCTAGCTCAACTTGATTCAACACGCAGATCCATCGTTTAAATACATATATATAACAATAAATGGCCCGTCTAGTATGTATGACGGCATTAGCGTTTTCATTGTTTTGTACTTCTTTTTTGGATATATATGTGCTGTACGTGTGTTCTCATTCTCATATATGATATGGCGTGTGCCCTTTTTTTTTATATAAATTTACGTGTGAATCTATGGATTGGGATCGAACAAGGAAAAGAAAGAAATTATGACAAAGCGATGGCCAAATCAAAAATTATAAAAGAACCAAACAAACTAGAGAATATACACACGAGAAACTTTTAAGAGGTCAGAGCCGCCGGAGCTAGATGAGTCAGGCAATCAGTCAGGAAGACGCCATGTCCGGAGCGGAGGGCTTCTTCACCTCTGCAAGCCGGTTCAGAGGGACCCAACACTTCGGTTACTTCCTCTCTTCGACAATCCTACTTTTGGCGGTAATATTTCTTTCAAGAATTCCACGAGACGTTTTTTTAAAAAGAAAAAAAACAGAGCTGTGTACACACCGAGTTTAATAGAGTACGTTTACAATTAGTGTCAGGTGGCTAAAGTTAAAAAAATGTTACTGTAATCTTGAAATAAAAGCAATTATGACCCTATTAGCTTGAACTATTTGAGTGTCACTAAATCTGTTCTAAATTATGATTTGTTTGACTTTTTTAATCTAAAATTTAACCACTCGTCTTACTCAAAAATTTGTGTAAAATATCATTTATTTTGTTGTAACATGCATTATTAATAAAAGTTCTTTGAGAATCACTCAAATTTAGCTATGTTTGTACAATTTTTTTTGAATAAGACAAGTGATCAAATTTAGGTTTAGAAAGATCAAACAAATTATAATTTAGAACAGATGGAGTACTTTTCAAAAATGAAAAACGTTTTTATTTCATAAAAAGTTCTAATGCTGACGCAGATTTGCTATGAATTCACAGGTTTGATGACAATCTCAAGGCGCATGCCAAAAATCAACAGAATTGACAGGTTTCACGCACATGAAACACGTTCTTATTACAGACACAAAGACGGGAGTATCTTAAGTTTTAAAGTGCACAGTTGTTTGATGATCCCATTGTTATTGTCATGGTAGCTACAAAGGGGAAAGGAAAATGCAGAACGCCAAATTCTGATCTACAGACTTCCTCAGCTCATCGATGATTTCCATGGTTCTGATCTGCAGACTTGCCATCATGCCCTCAGCTCAACATAAGAACCTGAGATCCCTGAGGTACCAATCAGGGAGATCTGCAAGTAGAACAGTTAAACTGTGAGTAAGGAGTCCTAAATACATGTGCTATTTCACTAGCTTCAGTCCTGACACAAGGCTCGATGTGTATGGAAATGACAACATAATAACATACATGCTATGAGCCTGAGCAGGACATAAACTCATTTTCATCATCAGAAAATATCCGACGGAAAAAAAAAAAACTAAACGAGAAGGTACATTTTCATAAAAATAACATGGGACCAGAACATCCTTCCCCTATAAATGGTACATTATGATTATGTGCACGGGGTGTTTGAAAAAGCACAACCATGTGATTCTTATAAAGCTGCTTTGCTTGCTAGTAATGCCGTGAGCAAAAGATCATGGAGAAAGATCAGAGTATCAGATAATATTGGCCAGGAATCAGCCCGAATGCATGCTTTGCTGGTTTAGGGTGAAAGTAGGAGAAATGCGAAAATATTTACCATGAGTTCTATGACATACATGACAAACTAGTTTAACAACTCTTGCCAGATCTTGCTATGACACTCAGTGCATGAACGCTTACAGCAAGCCAGCCAGCTCTGGTCAGTTGTTATGCATAATTTTCTTAAAATTAAAAAAATCAAATGGTAAAAAAGCGGATAGGGAACTATTTGAGAAGTCTGAAGTACATATTACCCGTTACCTTTTTTTTGTGCCAAGTGAAATACAATCAATATCAAGGTTTATGGAAATCATGGGCTTCCACCTGGTGTGGAAACTGATGGATGGATGGATGGTTGCAGAAAATATAGATTCAAGTTTTCAATAGAATTCCTTCAGATAGGCAAAAGCCCAAGCATGGGAAATTCAATCAAAACAACAAGAACA
>JAKNSH010111597.1:0-11117 GCA_027790015.1 Cymbopogon flexuosus
AAAGTAATACTTAGAAAAGTAGAAAGAGAATATATTAAGCAAAAGTCTTAAAGAGAAAGATACAAGAGCTATACCAGACTCTCCAGAAGACGACTCCGGAGACCCCGAGCTTCGCTCGACTCAACTCTAACTCCCACACTAGACTACTACTACTAATCACTTGTATCTAACTTGGACTTCTTGATATGAATCACCATGCTTTGAGAGGGTGGAATCAGCCTCCTTTTATAGGGGAGGATGGAGTAGGGGCTACTCCACCGCTACGTCATCGATCCGCGTGATCAAGGCTTTCCACCCTTGGATGCACCGTCATTGAAACCGACTTTAATGGACGGTTTGGATATGGCTTGGACATGTTGAAGTCGGTGGGAGCCAACCGACCTTGGTTGGGCTCAACCAAGGGGTCGGGCGACCCCCTCCCTGACAGGTGGGACCCACTGTCATACTCCAGAAGTGATGCCAAAGTCGGTGGAGCAAGTGGCAAGGTCGGTGCCCAAAGTAGGGGGGTCGGCCGACCCCCCTCACTGGCAGCCTGGGCCCACTTCCATGCTCCTGGTTAATTGCTCATGTCGTGGGAGAAATTTAGTGCTCTAATTCCAAAATATGGGGGTCGGGCGACCCCCACTTTTTGGGTTCTGATGCCCAATTTTTCCTGAAATGTGTTTCCTGCAATCCAAATACTAAGAGTACAAGTGGAACTATTTATTGATAAAAGTATGTCATGTTATGTTATTCTCTCTCCGAAACCAGGACTGTTGACGGTGTTTTGATGTGGAAATTTAGGTGATAACCACCGTCAACACTCAGCCCCCGAGCTTCTTGCTCGGTGTTGCTGTTTTGTCTTCCTTCAGCTTTAGTGTCCATTTTTTGAAAATGGATGATCTTGGCCAGCCCCCGAGCTTCTGCTCGGGTGTTCTTGATGCTTTCCGGTGTATTCTTGAACTGTTGAGTAGCGAGCCTGTGGGCGAGCCCCCGGGCATTGTCTTGAATTATTTGTAGCTTGGATCTTGTGAATGGAGTAGTTCTTGAGATAGGGGTTAGGTGCAAGCTAACCCCCGGGTAGAATCTTCTCAGGAAGGGGATTGGGGCAAATGGAGTAGGCCTTGAGAGGTGTTGTCCTCAGGGGCCCTGCCTGTTCTTCCCATTTTCTCTCGCCTGAGTTGACGGATGTGTGCGTGGCTGACTACTTCGACAAGCCATGGTGTATCCACCATTGTGACATTCGGTGGTGGGTTCACTTTGTTGAGTTCTGTCGATCTGCACACATTTGTTAGGATATCCGGGTTCTTCCAGGATGGTGGTCTGGTGTCTCGACAACTGGACCTTTGCTCTTTCCCGCCGGCGTCGTCCCGTTCTGCCTGTTCTTGCTGCCTTGTCACGCTTCGTTCCCTCGTGACTGTGTTGGGCAGGGTGGCTTCTTGCAAGGTTGTTTGGGTGCGTGGGCTGCTCTTTTGCCGTCCATTTTTTGATCCACGTACTCAGCGGCCTCCTTCTGTCCATCTCTTTTGCTTTCTTCGGTTCAGTGTTGGAACCAAGCAATCGTGTTTGGACTGTTGATGTTCTGCTTCTCCCAGAGGCTATATGTAGGGTTGCTGCGCTGCTCGCCGGAGAGCTCTTTGGACAGTTGTTGTAGCTGTGGATCTGGTCCATTGGAGAGTTCTTTCTGCTGTTGGTGTAGCTGCTGATCCCTTTGATGGGTTGTTGTACCCGTTGGATGGTTCTTATTGGCTTATGATGTAATCATCGTACTCGTCAGAGTGTTCTTTGCGACCTTGGTATAGATGTTGTACTCCTTAGCGAGTTCTTTGTGATCTTGAAATAGCTGATGTACTCCTTAGCGAGTTCTTTGTAGCTCTGATATGGCTGATGTACTCTTTAGCGAGTTCTTTGTAGTTCTGATATGGCTGATGTTCTCCTTGGTGAGTTCTTTGTAACCTTGATATATCTGATGTACTCCTCTGTGAGTTCTTTGTAGCCATGATATGGCTGTTGTACTCCTTAGCGAGTTCTTTGTAACCCTGATATGCCTGTTGCACTCTTTTAACGAGTTCTTTGTTATTTTTGCGTTGAGCTGGGTTGTTTGCACTTGCTGAAACTTGAAACTCCCGTAATCATCGCCTGATTTATCCGTTGGAATTGTTACCGTTAAGGAAAATCTGCCCGTTGCGACAATCTCGCTGGCGCTGACGCTTCACTTTTTTACCATTGGGACTCTTTTTACTATAAATAGTGACCGCCCCCCTTCCTTTTACCGTACGATTGCCTTTGCCATCCTTTTCTCTTCTGCCAAAACCCTTGCCAAATAGCTATTCTGCCGCCGTCGACGAGTAAACCCTAGCTTCCGTGTCTCGTTGAGATGGCCGGCGGTCGTGGAGGATCCAAGGGAAAGGCGCCCGCCTCTGAGGTAGATGAGGCATTCTCCTTGGATTCAATTGATGATCCTGATTTCCTTAAGATGAGTTTATTGCAGAAGACATGGCCGGCGCCGTCGACGACGTCGGCGGATTTGGAGCTGCTCGTGGAGCGCGGCCAGATCCAGGAGCAAGTTCGCTCGGGGTACGTTCTCCCCGGTGAACATCTCATCCCCACTCCTCCTGACCACACCGTCCTTTTCTGTGCTTTTGTTGCTGCGGGACTGTGCTTCCCTCCTTCTGAATTCCTGATGGAGTTTCTCCAGTTCTTTGGGATTCAACTCTATCACCTCTCCCCTAACGGGGTTCTTTATCTTTCCTGCTTTGCTTATATTTGTGAAGCTTTCCTTGGTGTGGCGCCGAACTTGCTTTTGTTCCGCCACTTCTTTCGCTTGAAGCTAGATTACAAGGGGGTTCCTTTTGGCTGCGTTACTGTTCAACACCGTCAGAATCCTGGTTCTTTCAAGCTCCCCTTGTTGAACAAGATTGATTGGGTGGATAAATGGTTCTATGTTCCGAAGCCCAATCATTACTTTATTGGTGATTTCTCTGTCATTCCTGCTGATTCATCCTTGTTTGCTGCGAAACCCTCTGATATGGAGCAAGCTGCAATCGCGCCTCTGATCGACCGGTTCGATCACTGCATTGTGATGGGACTCACTGCTCTTGGCGCTGTTGCGGGGTTCTTTCGTCGTATGATTCAGCCCCTTATGCAGAGAGAGCACCTTGCTTTTGAGTATACCGGTGTTGATGATACTTCCCGTATTAGAACCGGTATTGAACTTGATGGTGATCAACTGGTGGCTCGGCTGTCTCGAGTTCTGGATTGTTCTTTTGTTCCTCACATTGCTGAGGAATATAGTGCTGCTAAGCCACCTCCTGCGGTATTGCTATTCCTTTTTTCTTTTTGATGATGCGCGAGTTCTTTTTCTTTGACTCAAAGTATTAACTGGTGTTCTTTTGTAGCCGTTCGGTCGTGGCTTTGTTGTTGAGCTCCCGGCTGAGGATGATGCTGCGGGAGGTGATTCTTCGGTTGCTGCTACCACCAAGCGGTGTGTTGACATTTTTCAAGTTGTTTTTGATCCTCCTCTTTCGCTTGTTCCTTACAAGCCTCATCCCAAGATCGTTGAAATGATTGACTCTTTTAGTAGGAAGCGTACTGTTAATAAGCGGATCATGCCTTCTGCCTCTGTGGCAAACCCTTCAGGTACTTTATTTTTCCTTATGATGCTTTCCTTGATGATAGTTCCTGTTTTGCTGATGATCTCTTTTTGCAGGTGGCGTTAGTTATGACGCGGAGGGTTCTGATGAATCTGACGTCGGTTCCTTGCACACCCGGCGCCGGTGAGTTCTTTTTTCTTATTCTGGTTCCATCTGTTGATGTGTTATCTTTGTCTCAGAATACTTATATGTTGTGCAGTCGAACTGAGGGAGCTCCTGCTTCTTTGCCTGCCACATCTGTTCTGGAGGCTATCCCGCTCGTGCCGGGTTCCTTGGTTTCAGATTCGACTTTTGTTCTGCCGACCCCTGTTATGAAGAAAGGGGTTGGTGTTTTGAAACGTCCTCGGTAAGTTTCTTGTCCTGCTCAGTATGTAGTTCTGTTGCGTTCTTCTTTGACTTTTGTCTTTGTCAATAGTCGTGACGGTGGCTCTTCTGGTAGTCGTGCGTCTTCGGGAGAGATGCGGCCTCCGACTACTTCAGCGGCCGTGAATCTCCCTGCGGGTTCTTCTTCGGGCCCCGCGAGTTCTTCTGCTGGTGAGTATTGCTTTGAGGTAGTTTTCTCTGTGTTTGCTTGATTGTCTTTGTTTTGACGATTCTCTTCTTTATTTTTCTGATAGTGGCACCTACTGCCTTGGCCGAGCCAGTGAGGACTTCTTGCGCTGTGCCTTTGACTGGGATTGTTGGCCCTGAGAGTTCTCCTTATGCCGGGAATGTCAGTCTTGAGGAGTTCAGTGGATCCTCACGGCTGAGTTCTTTTAAGGAGGCGATGGAGCGTTCTTTTTCCCATTTGACTGGACTTGCTGCTGTAAGTACTCTTTTTCTTACAGTTTTGTCTTTTGAACTGTACTTGTTTCTTGATTAGTATCATGTCTCTTTTGCAGTCTTTGATCCGGGATCAGGATATCCTTTTTGGTCCTGCTGACCCTGCGGGTTCTGCTGCTGCTGAGCAGACCAAAAAAGAACTTGCCCAGGTTCAGCAAGAACTGGAGAGTGAAAAAGAGCGGCGCCTTAAGTCCGAGGAGGCGTTGAAGACTGCTGTTGCAGGTATACTCTTGTCTCTTTTATGAAAATCTGTAGTGTTCCTGCTTTTGTTCCTTACTGCTTTGCTGAAGCTTATATTGTCTGGTTCTTTTCTTTCTTCAGACTTTGAGCGAGAACGTAAGAAGTTCCAGGAGGACCTTAATGACATGAAGACCTCAATGCTTGCTTCTGAGAACCGTGCTGAGCAGGTGAGGGTTCTTCATTCAAAATGTGAAGATGCAGATCAAAAGCTTGCTCTGGCTCGCAACTTGCGTCGTGATGCTGATCGCGATGTTTTTCAGGCCATCAAGCTGTCTCAGGAGATGGAGGGCAAGCTCAAGAATGCCAATGAAAACTTTGAAGCTGTATGGGCTAGTTTGTCCTATCTTATTTCTTATTTTGGTACGCCGGTGCAGTCTATTGTAGACTTTCAAGATTACGCGCCTCGGATACCTGGCGAGTTCACTGGATTTCTGCGTAGACTACTTCACCGTAGTATCGGGCATATTCTTGGTCATGTCCGAGTTCTTGCTCCTCAAGCTCAGTTGGATTTGATCGTGGACCCTGATCTTTCTGATGATCATATGAGGTCGGTCACGCAGGCGGAGGATGAGTTGTCTCCTCTTGTAAGTCAGATAGTAGAGAACATTAGCTTAGGTGATGATGCTCAGGACCCGTCTTCATGAGGGTTCCTTGTAATAACTTGTAAGAACTTCCGTGGCGATCTTCATATCGCCTTTACTGATGATGCTTCTGAGTACTTGACAGAATTTGTCTTGTCGATTTTTGTTGCTTTGTTGATGTCTTCCGAGTTCTTTTCGCTTTCGTTGCGTACAACCCGACCTATAGTCCTTAGGTTGTTTTTTGGTGTTGCGTCTAGACTTTTACTTAGTCTGGTTACTGCCAGGGAAGTCCTTTCTGGCCTTTCCTTAAATCTCGAGTTAGCCTCCTCTTGAGATCTCAACTTCGAGCTAGGAGATAACCCTTCCGAGAATGGCGGCTCTCTGACCATCCTTATTCTCTTCAGGGGGCTACTATAGGGTCCTCACTTGCGCCCCTCATAGTAAAAGTTGGTAAAACAACTCGGCATATAGCTTTCGAGTTGAGTCGTCGGTATTCGGGGTCTTAGCTCAAGGCTAAGCCTTTTGTTGTCCGACTAGTACCGGGATTACTCGTCCGGTCTTTCCCTGAACTTAGGCTGACTCCTCGCTGGGAAATCTTAGCTCTAAGCCGGGAGATAACGCTGGGGTCCTCACTTGCTCCCCCAATCGTTCTACAACTCGGCCGTAGCTTTCGAGTTGGTCGTCGGTATTCGGGGTCTTAGCTCAAGGCTAAGCCTTTTGTTGTCCGACTAGTACCGGGATTACTTGTTCGGTCTTTCCCTGCACCTAGGCTGACCCCTCTCTTGGAGATCTTAGCTCTAGGCCAGAAGATTTAACCCTCCGGAGTGGTGGTTCTAGACCATCCTTACAACCGGAAGTTATTCCGATGACAGGGTCCTCACTTGCGCCCCTGCCCGGAACCAACACTCTGCAACTCATGGCAGGCGATGAAAAAAGAACCCTTTCCATGTCAATGGTACATACATGTGCCGTTTTTTCTCCCTCAACTTCATGTAAGTTCTTTTGGGACGGCTGGGTTGTATTTCTAATAGAGGCGAGTTCTTTTGCCTTTGTCGTACATTGTGAGCTTCTTCTCACCGATAGAACCTCTTGAGTTGGCTAATATGCCTAGTGTTCTTCAAAGGTATTTCTTCTTCGTCTTCGGTTACCAGTTCGTAAGTTCCTGGCCCGGTTGCTCTTTTAACTCGGTATGGTCCTTCCCATGGACTGAGTAGTTTGTGTCTTCCATCCTTCTTTTGGATGAGTTTTAGGACTGAGTCTCCTGGCTTCAGAGCTCTGGGTTGAGTGTTCCTGTCGTAGTGCCTTCTTATCCCTTGTAGGTATCTTGCATTTTGTAGTGTTGCACAGTCTCGCACTTCTTCAAGTGTATCTAGTTCTAATCGACGGGTTTCTTCGGCTTCGCCTTTGTTGTATTGCTCTATCTTGGGTGATTCCCATATTAGGTCTGCCGGTAGTACTGCTTCTGATCCATATACCAGAAAGAACGGTGAGTAGCCAGTGGCTCTGCTGACTTGGGTTCTTAAACCCCATACGACCTTTGGGAGTTCTTCTGTCCATTTTCCTCCGTAGTCTTTGAGCTCTTCGTATAATCTTGGTTTGAGACCTTGTAAGATTAGGCCGTTTGCTCTCTCAACTTGGCCATTGGCTTGAGGATGTGCAACTGATGCGAAGTCTATCTGAATCCCACAATCTTTTGCCCAGACTGTGAATTCTGTTGCCGTGAAGGGTGACCCTAGGTCTGTGATGATCTTGCTTGGTATGCCGAATCTTCTCATGATGCTTTGAATGAACTCGATAGCTTTTTCCGAGCTGTATTTCACTAGTGGCATGTATTCGATCCACTTAGTGAACTTGTCGATGGCGACGTAGATGTATTGGAAACCTCCTTTTGCTTTGGTGAGAGGTCCTACTTGGTCTAAACCCCAGCATGAGAAGGGCCAAGATGGTGGAATACATATCAAGTTGTGTGCCGGGACGTGTTGTTGCTTTCCAAACATTTGGCAATTTGTGCACTTCTTGACGAAGTCTTCTGCGTCTTTCATTGCTGTCGGCCAGTAAAAACCCATCCTGAATGCTTTACCCACGAGGGTTCTTGAGGCTGCATGATTTCCACAACAACCTCCGTGTATCTCATCCAGGATTTCTATCCCTTTATTTCTTTGAACGCATTTGAGTAATACTCCTGATGACGCTGCTCTTCTGTACAAGTTGTCTCCTACTAGTACGTAGTTCTTGCTTTTGCGTATTAGCTTGGTTCTTTCTGTCTTATCCTCTGGGACTGTCTTGTTCTTGATGTAATCAATGAACGGTTGCATCCAATCTTCATATATTATCATAACTTGTCTTGTGCCGCTTTTGGGATCAACTTGCATCGGGTCATCTTGTTGTCCCGAGTTCTTTTCTTCCTGTTCTAGGCTGATTGATGGTTTTTCGAGTTCTTCGACAAATATTTCTGGCGGTACTTTTGCTCTGTCGGAACCCATCTTTGCCAACGTATCTGCGGCGATGTTTGAATCCCTTAGCACGTGATGTATTTCTAGTCCTTGGAAGTTCTTTTCCAGCTTTCTGACTTCAGCGCAGTATGCCCCCATGTTGTCTTTTGTGCAATCCCAATCTTTGTTAACTTGGTTGATGACTACCGCTGAGTCTCCGTATACTAGTAGCCGTTTGATGGCTAAGGATTGTGCTATTCGTAGGCCGTGCAATAAAGCTTCATATTCTGCTTCGTTGTTGGTTGCTTGCCATAGTATCTATAGTACGTACTTGAACTGTATGCCTTCAGGTGCTATGAATAGAACTCCTGCACCAGCTCCCCCGAGTTTTAAGGAACCATCAAAGTACATTTTCCAGTGATCATCGACGGGTGGGGGTTCTTGCTGATTTATTTCTGTCCATTCTGCTAGGAAATCGCTCAATGCCTGAGATTTGATAGCTGTTCTTGATTTGAACTCGATGTCGAAGGAGCCGAGTTCTACGGCCCACTTTGATATTCTTCCTGTGGATTCCCTGTTCTTTAGGATATCTGCCAACGGGAAGTTGGTGACTATTGTGACCTTATGTTCTTGGAAATAGTGCCTCAGCTTCCTTGATGTGATTAGAATCCCATATAGTAGCTTTTGAATCTGAGGATATCTTGCTTTCGAGTCTGTCATGACTTCGCTGATGTAATAGACCGGCCTTTGTACTTTGTAAACGTGGCCGGGTTCTTCTCTCTCCACCACCATTACTGTGCTTACTGTTTTCTTTGTTGCTGAGATGTAGAGTAGCATATCTTCTCTTTTCTTTGGTGGTACTAGGATAGGTGACTCCATGAGGTACTGTTTTAGTTGAGAGAAGGCTTCGTCAGCTTCTTGTGTCCATTCAAACTTTCCTGTCTTCTTGAGCAGCTTGAAGAAAGGTATTCCTTTGTCTCCTAATTTTGAGATGAACCGGTTCAATGCGGCCATACACCCTGTTAACTTTTGGGTGTCCTTTATTGACCGAGGCGGCTTCATGTTGACTATTGCTTGGATTTGCTTCGTACTTGCTTCGATTCCTCTATTGCTGACCAAGAACCCGAGTAGTTGTCCGGCCGGTACTCCAAATACACATTTATTTGGGTTGAGCTTCCACTTCCATTTATTGAGGTTGTCAAAGGTTTCTTGTAGATCATCAATCAACTTGTCAGCTTCGTTAGTCTTGACAACTATGTCGTCCACATATGCCTCGGCATTCCTTCCGATTTGATCTCCGAGAGTTGTTTGTATTGCTCTTTGGTATGTTGCTCCAGCGTTCTTTAGCCCGAAGGGCATAGAGATGTAGCAATAAGCTCCAAAAGGTGTGACAAAAGATGTCTTACTCTGGTCTTCTTTTCTTAATGAGATTTGGTGGTACCCAGAATAGCAATCCAGGAAAGATAGCAATGCTGCTCCAGCCATTGAATCAATCACTTGATCGATCCTTAGTGGTACATAGGGATCCTTGGTGCAGTGTTTGTTGAGGTCAGTGTAGTCGATGCACATCCTTAGTTCTGTCGAGTTCTTTTTCTCCACAAGTACCGGATTTGCCAGCCAGTCTGGGTTGATTATTTCTCTGATGAACCCAGCTGCCAATAGCTTTGCGAGTTTTTTTTTGATAGCTTCCCTTTTGTCTGCTGCATATCTTCGTAGCTTTTGCCTTACTAGTCTTGTTCCTTTGTTGACATCAATTATATGCTCAGCCGAATCCCTCGGAACCCCTGGCATATCGGCGGGTTTCCAAGCAAATATACTTCTATTGTTCTTGAGGAATTCGGTGAGCGCGAGTTCCTATTTAGGATCCAGCTCGGCGCTTATGGTCGCTGTCTTTTCTGGGTCTCCTGTTCCCAAATCAATCTTCTTTGTTTTGACTTCTACAGGTGCCGTGAAGCTCTGGTTCGACCTTTTGGTAGGTATTTCTGTTTCTCTTGGGTCCATTATTGAGGCTAGAGTTGCGATCTCTTTTCTCCCTTGCACTCTTTCAGCTATCTGAACAGCTTGTATATCGCACTCAAAGGCTTTCTGCAAGTCTCCTTGTAAAGATAGTACCCCTGTTGTTGTTGGCATCTTGAGGAGTAAGTATGGGTAGTGTGGAACTGCCATGTATCTTGTCAAAGCTGGCCTCCCCAAAATTGCATGATAACAGGACTCTAAATCCGCCACTTCAAACTTAATGAACTCTGTTCTGTATCTTTCTTTTGTCCCAAAAGTCACTGGCAACGTGATCTGTCCAAGTGGGATTGTTGCTGATCCTGGTATTATACCATAGAACGGTGTGTTGGTTGGAGATATCATATCTTTGTAGTCCAGGTTCATCTTTCTGAGTGTCGCTGTGAATATTAAGTCCAGCCCTGCTCCTCCGTCGATTAGTACCTTGGGAACAATCACCCCTGCTATTGTCGGAGCTAGGACTAATGGGTAACAACCCGCGTTTGCTGCACTTGTCCATTGAAATAGATTTCTTAAGCTTGCATATTTTTCCAGCATTGTTAGGATCAACAAAACCTTCAGGCTGTATCATATACACGTCCTCTTCTAAATACCCATTTAGAAAGGTTGTTTTAACATCCATCTGCCATATCTCATAATCGAAATATGCAGCAATTGCTAGAATGATCCGAATAGATTTAAGCATCGCTACCGGTGAGAACGTCTCGTCGTAGTCAATCCCTTGAACTTGTCGAAAACCTTTTGCGACAAGCCGAGCTTTATAGACGTGAACATTTCCGTCCATATCCTTCTTCTTCTTGAAGATCAATTTGCACTCAATGGGTCTAACCCCATCTGGCGGGTGAACCAAGTTCCAAACTTGATTGTCACCCCTGGAATCTATCTCAGATCTCATGGAACTTTGCCATTTCTTGGAATTTGGGTCCATCATTGCTTCCGCATAGTCCGCGGCTTCGTCATCGTCCAACAATAACAACTCCCCACGTAACGCGCTAAGCCTTGCTGATCTTTGTGGTTGGGGTGGAGCACCGACCACAGGTGGTTGGGATGGGATGCCGACCACAGGTGGTTGGGGTGGTGTACCGACCACAGGTATTTCTACTTGTTCTGCTACATTAGCATCACTCGTTGAGCCATTCCTTAATGACTCATCTCGAACCTCTTCAAGATATACCTTCCGACCACTCTTCTCTCCTTTAAAAAACTCTTTCTCTAGGAAAACACCATTCCGAGCAACAAACACTTTTCCCTCAAATCGGTTATAGAAGTAATACCCTAAAGTTTCCTTTGGATATCCCACGAAGAAGCATTTGTCTGATTTGGGTGTTAGTTTATCTGACATCAACCGTTTGACATAAACTTCACAACCCCAAACCTTTAGAAAAGACAAACTGGGA
>JAKNSH010111705.1:0-12872 GCA_027790015.1 Cymbopogon flexuosus
ATATGTGATTAACGAGTTCTAATAATACCAAGCACTTAATTGGCTTATATTTGTAAGTGTTTTTCATTTAAAATTTTGAATAAAATCTACTAGTGGTCCTTGAACTCGTTCAACTGGAATGTCATCCCGTCCCTAAATTAATGAATCGTATGTTTAGGCCTCAAACTTATTAGTGTCGTCCCAGTCATAAACTCATAATTGTCTGTTTAGGTCCTCAAATTTATCTAGTTGATTTATTTTGGTCCTTAAACATGCTCTAAGACCCAAATATAGATCGGGAATCTAAGCGGTAATTTGCAATTTAGGAATCAGGATGACACGATCGAATAGGTTTGAGGATCATAGGTGATTTCAAGTTTAGGGACTCGTTAAAAAAGTTATTTTTGCGAGTTCAAGGATCAGATCAGGATGACAAAATCGAACAAGTTTTAAAATCTAAAATGGGCGTTTTGTGAGATTAAGGACCAAGGTGACATAGCAGAATAAATTTGAATGAAAGCTACTAATAGACTTTACTCTAAACTTTTATATTGTTCAAGACCAACAATAGTTTATATGTCTACTCTCGCATTTGAAAAAATGCGAATTAGAATCATGTTGTTTCAATATAAGGGGAAGATATGATTCTGTTTAGAATGCTAAAGGCGTCCATTTTTGTTGCATGTGCTTTACATAATTTTGTGCACCTTTCTGGATATAAATGGAATTATTCCCAGTCATATAAACAAGACAATCCCTTCATATGAATAAATCAACCTGTGGAGTTATGTTAACCTCATTTTTTTCTAAATATATATTAGATTAAAAAGAACAAATATTTATGGAACCAAATAAGCCTATTATGAAAATATACTTTAGGATGGTACATACTGATACTAGGGTGTCATAATTTTTTGTGTTTGCTTCTATAAATTTGGTCAAATTTAAAGAAGTTCGATTTTAGACGACTCTAGAAGTTCGTTAATTCAAGCACGAACGTGTAGCATAGATAGAAAACAAGATATGTTGTCTAGTCTCCATTGTCAAGACTCAAGACCCTGTTGTTTGTTTGAGAAGAAAGAAATGTGAATCAGCTGGTGATTCCATATGTCGATCATCTCTACAGGTGGCGTAACAATTAATAACGGAGATGAAACTAAACAGTACGTAACAATCACACGCGTCGGGCCGGTCATCAGCTCTCAAGCATGTACTACATGACTACTACTAGTCAGGAAGACAAGGAACCACGAGCTGGAGCTGGAGCAGGAGGCCGGGAGGGGGAGCAGGTCGAAGGCGACGTGCAGTGAGCTGTGAGATCGAAAACGCTAGCTGCAGCAGGGTGCGCGATGCGCGTGGCGCCGTGGCTGGCTGCTGCGTCCCGTCTCCCGTGCGGTCCTGAGGCTTGGAAAACGCCCAGAGCATAATGGCGTGTTCACACGGGACGCCAGGCCGACACGGACCTGATCTGATAGATGAAGCCAGGCCGGGGACGTACGACGACGACCGAGCGACCAGGACGTCGACGCCGTCGCGTCGTTTTCGTTTTAAGTTTCCACCGGCTATTCGCGGTTTCTACCGGCCGGAAGAGCTGCCTGCCTGCATGTTCCTGGCACAAAAGACATGCGTCCGCTGAAGAGGTGATTACGCAGGTGAAATATTTTTTTATTATACTACTTCCTGGGTCTAGAAAAAAAATTCAAGTACGTGTTGCGTGCATCAAAAGTAGTTTACGTTTGATCGAATTTGTATCAAATAATATTCATATTGGTAGTTGCAAATTAATTTATTATGAAGATACATTTTGTAATTCATCTAATAATTATCATAACTATCGATACTTTTTAATCTATAATTAATCAAACTTGAGATGCAAAACTATAACACTGTGCTATAGTTGCATCTTTTACTGGACGGAGGAAGTGCTAAGCACCGAAAGAGAAAGAGAGGTGTCGTGTTCTTCCGGCCTCGCTGCCGTCATCAACGTAATATTGGGTAAACACTAAAAAGGACCGGACGAGAGTACCGACTTGCTCGGTTGGCAGGGGGGCGCCGTCGAAGTCGAACGCTACACGACTGTGTGACGAAAAGCGCCAGTAGAACAGAACATGTGGCCCCAAAACATGGAATCCACGGCGACGAACGGACGGAGCAGCTGGTTTCGAGAATCCAAAACTGTGCAGAACCAGGATTTGTCGTCTTACAAATCGACGTCCTCTACTCTGCTGATCTTACAAATCGACGTCTTACAAACTGGCGCAAGCTTTTACGCGTACTACTACAGTATTTGCTTGCACTTGCAGCCAGCCGGCCGAAGTGCCGAACCCGACAAGGGAGAAACGGAGAAGTGGCCGATGGGAGCTGGCGGCCGATGATGACCGCTTCTGCCGCCGGGACGGGCACCAGTGACGACAACCAGCCGGGCAAATGCACAGCACATCCTCCATCGGCGGACGCTGCGAAGCTGGTGCTGGTGGAATCTTGTGCGTGCCATGCCATTGCCCCGATCGCGATGGCGCCGCGCGTGTCACTTGTCACTCTGCGTCTCTGCCTGTCAGCATGTGTGTGGCTCGGTGAGGTCGGCTACGGTTCAGGCTCAGGGAGGCCATCATCATCCGTGCCATGCTGCTGCCTTGTTTTGGTCCCTGCAAACTTTCTGTTTCTGGTCATGCCGAGGTCAGAACTCTTCACAGCTGAGCCTGCAAGAGTGACATGATGAACTGATGAAGGACTGAAGGTCATGCCGCAAACTTTCTCTGGTGCATTGCATTCATTCAGATCATTCAAGTTCGGTTGGTTGGTGCCTTGTATGGCCAAATCGAGATGATACTGGGATATGGGGATGGCAGGATTTTGTTGGCGTTGTGGGGCTAGATAATTTGTACAGCCCGGTCCCACCTGTTTGTTTCACGCCAAAGTGGTTGTGTCTTTAGTTGGTGGTATAGTCTACTCCCTCCAAAGGTTTAGGATCTCACTTATGTTAACTAATCTCCAATTTAATTATTTTTATAAAAAAATAACTTTTATAACATCAGCTATGGTATATCTTAGGCAACATATCGAACATTAATTAATATATATATTTTCCATCAATTTTCACCGTATCGAACCATGGTATTTTTTTTCCTCACAACAAAATAGTAAGTTGGCAAACCAAACAGGCCAGTTCGGTCAAGTGAGACTGGACATTTTGAATGAAAGGCCACACCAGCTCAACGATAACATGACTCACACGAAGCACCGAGTAAACACATCTGGCACCTGCTGCTGCCACATGATGCCACTGCCCCCAACATGTGTACCGTACTGTAGTAGGAGTATGTTTTCTTGGAGTAGGAGTATGTTTTCTTGGACTTGGATCCCATCATCAATAATGCTTCATTCATTAGTTATGCTTCTAATTATCTACCCCACGGGCCATGCCGCCATGTCCATGACCATGGGGGCATGTTCTCTTGATCAAGGTACCAGCAGGCAGCAGCACCTATATACAGTTTTCCAAAGATTCCATTCATGGCTAGAGATTTCTAATAATAATATATATCAAATGGCTGAAGCAACTAGACGATGCAGCAGTAGGCCTGACAACCTTTTGCAATTTAAACGGTAAACGAGACCAACCATAGACGTAAACATGGTTAGCTAGACTACTAATCTATTTAATCCATATAGGAGGATTTCAGCCATCGAGCCACTAATATTGGCTCCTAGTAATGGATTACTAACAGTTAAAGCCTTAAAGGGAAGTGGGATTTAGTTTCCTCCTCAAAATTTCTCTTACTAAAATATAGTAAAAAAAATAATAATCCTTATAAACTAATCAAGGTGTTGTATTTGTTTTTTTTAGAAAAGGGTAGGACGTTTATTGACACAGAACTTTTACATCCAAACCCCTCATACCGAGGGACCCTTGAAAGAAAATAAAATTATATTAGGCTCCACTCGGCAGCGAGGAAGAAGATACTCCCTCCGTACTCGAAAAGGTCGTCGTTTTGAAAGGTGACACGGTCTCTAAAGTACAACTTTGACCTCTTATTTTTATAAAAATATTTATCAAAAAATGATATATATGTATACTTTTATAAAAATATTTTTCAAGACAAATCTATTTATATAATTTTCACGTCTCCAAATTCGATAATTTAAAAGTTATTCATAATTTATGTTCTCAATGTTTGACCAAAACCTTGTCCAAAACGACAACCTTTTCGAGTATGGAGGGAGTACATGTGTTGTATTAGGTGAGAGCAATCTCCGAGCCGACATGAGGCTATTTCGCTGATCGACAGACCAGATGATTTCGGCTGATTCAATAGTGTTCTATGGGAGAAAATAAACTAAAAAAAGGCAAAACAAACCAAAACTAGAATAAGAGACCACGAAGAGAGCCACTTATCTTCTTATCTCTTAAACCCGGCTTGGTCAGCTCGTTTTCTGTTTTCCCGTGACCTGCCGATCAGTCCTTCCCTACGAGTAGCTCCAGACCGGCCTAAATGCAAGGTTTCTTTGTCATGGACTCAAGGGCGCCCAGTGGCAGAAGCTATCAAAACTTTTTTTTTTAATGTACAGTACTACTGCAGAAGAAAGTTGAGAACAATCTGATCGCGAAATGACGCAAGTCTCGTCTCTGAGATTTCTCCGGGCCTGCACATACCTAACCTGTGCAGCACGGCTTTCGGCGTCCATCGTCCATGAATGGTTTGGTCGTTTTTGGCATTTTGTATCGTGCACTATTCCTCCTTGAACCGTGTGACTTGTGCAGGGAAAGTTTTTGGCATCTACTGTACTCCTACAGCGAGTGCGTGCCGTGTAGTCGCTGGCATGCCATGGATCGGAGGAGTAGGAGCATGCTCCTAGCGGCTAGCGCAGAAGCTACTGAAATGCCTGGCGCCATGCTATGCTTTCAGGTTGGGAGAAGAATCAAATCTCCCCACAAGAAGGGTTTCCAAGACTCCCAAGTTCCAACTCCACAGCAGCACACAGCTCTGAAACTGAGAGCTACGAACCGCGGGCAGCGCAGGTCCACACTGCACGAGAGATTCAAAACTAGGGGGATCCAAAATGAAAATACAACATGCAAGTGCAAACAAAACCGCAAACTGGTGCTGGCTGCAAGTGTTTCTTCATCTGATCCTTTGTACAGTACGCAACTACGTACAGCAAAACAGTATGTTTTGTACTGTGCAAATGCACCAAGTAGAATACAACCCCCCCCTGTCAGACGAGTGCAAACAGGCAAAAAGAAACAACGAAAACATTAGAAGGGCTACAGCAACCTCGTCTGCTCTTTCTTCATCCACGATCATCAAAGTTCGTTGCAGTGAGTGAAGTCCAAGGGCTCATCTATATCAACTCATCATCAGCAGATGACAGCATTCAGAGTCTCATTGTCCACGAAGCTGCTGATCCCGTCCGAGCACTCGTTTCCAGCAGCACACACCACAGCGTCGCCATCGCCGTCGTCGACCTGTCCTAGCAGGCTCGGCGATGATTCGCGCACACCGCGGATGTAGTTCCGAATGAGTTCGTTGTGCTCCTGATCGCCGACTGAAGAGACCGTGTCACACTCGGAGACGACGCTCAGCCTTGACACGCTCCTGTCACTGAACTGCCTCTGGAAACTGCTCGAGCTCGCTTCGTCGAGGCTGAATTCCTCTAGGACAAAGCATGGCTTGAACCTGGAGGGTCCGTGTCTCTGACCCTGAGGCGGCCTGCCGAAGCTGAAGCTCTCGTGCCTTCTGAAGACCACGTCTTGATGTGGAACTGGCATCGGTTCAACATTATGAGGTGCAGGTTGGTCACTGTCGTCTGATTGCTCATCAGTAAGGAAGTCGAAGGGATCGTTGTCTCGTGGATGCAGAATAGGAGGAGCCGAGCCTGGAATTTCTGCATCATCGGTAAAGGGGTTCATCCTTCGTGCTGAAACTGAAATAGGTTGAACATGGGGACGGAATCGTGACACCTCATCTGCTACACCGCCGTCGGGATCAAATTGTATGTGTTTCCTTGATTTTCTCTTCACCATCAGTGTCTCCAACCGCCGGTTCCGTTCGATTTCGGAGTACCCAAGATCCATGACATTCTTCTCGTTGTCAGCTGTCCACAGAAGTGCAGGCTCAGTTCCAGCATCATCCTTCTCCTCACCATCATCTTTGGCCTTGCTATTGTCAGCCACTTCATTGCTAACACTCTGTGGTTGAGAATCCAGGGAAGATATGTTGAAATGATTGTCTGAATCATCAGTAGTAATGGGATCAGGTAAAGAGGAATCAACACCCAAAGGAGGGCCCGTCTCGGTCTCATCAAGCACCGGAGCAGTGTCTGTCAAAGAAACATCAGGAGAGTGTCTCTCTGCATTGTCAGGGTCAAATCCTGATGAACTGTTATCATGGCTGCCAAATGTATCGAATGGCGAGAATAGAGAACGGTCTAATTGGTTGTCCGCAACTGGAGTAATAGCCTCGATCTTTATATCAGACAGCTTCTTCCTCCGACGAACAGAAAAAGCACGACCCCATTTGCATTTGCTTGGAGTTCCATCAACAGACTTATGATCTGAAACTTCTGCCACCTCACCACTCTGTGCATCTGTAGATACTGTCCCTTGATCATCTGGCTTTGCCACCACTTTAACATCCTCACTTGAAGAGCGAAGGCCTAGGTTTGTCTCTTCCCCATCACCTGTATTACGATGCACGTCATCGAATGAATTGGCATACTCATCCTTGCTAGAAAATGCACCTCTAAACTCTTTTTCTGCATTATACTTCATGTATTCTTCCGTAGTAGCTTCTTGCTTCAGCGAAGTAACACAAGTGTGAAAATTTTCAAGTCTCTCACCTCCTTGATGAACTTGCTTCAGAAGAGGAACATTTTCATCCAGATCAGCACGATTGTTAGAGTCCCTTCTGCCAAAACTTGCCTCTGTTCTTATGATCTTCTTCAATGTAGGACCTGAAAATCTCTGTTGTCCTCCAATATGAACATCTCTGGAAGAGCTCCCACTCCCAGCTGAAATTTGTTCAGGAGCCTTCTTGTCTTCACAGATCTCCGGAAGGTGTGCGCTCCCATGGCTTAGCAGCACAGCAAGGAGAAGGCTGGTGCAGATAATCACCGGAGAATTGGAAAGCAGGAAAGCGAAGAAACCCGGCGTGTACTTGTACAGCAGGTAGAGAAGCAGAACAAGGCTGAATATTGCCCAATATTCAGAAGCAAATCTCCAGCTTGTTCTGACAGAACACCTTAGAGTTTTCTTGATGCTGCATCCAGCATCTTGCTTTGCCTCAACCTCAATGCCCATGGCCTGACCTCTCGCAGAGTCGCAGTTGCCTACACGAATCCAGCACATGGAAACACAGAAGCAACATTAAATCGTTGAATTTAACAGGCTGAACAAGAAATGAAGTAAATGCTCTATTTAGTTTCCGGCTTTCGTGATGCTTGGATAACAGTATGTTATTACCAATGCTTAATTGCTTAGCTCGGACAGAACATACATAAATGCCAAAGCACAGATAAGAACAAAAATCCTCATGATCGTTGTTTTCAGATGCACTCAGATAGCATAGCGATCGGCCGATCGTACCTTTATGTAGCTGGTGATCTGATCGGAGCCCGGGATCTGGAGAAGTTCGAAGCGTCACGCGGGGGGCACGGCGAGGCGAGCGTCACCAGTGACGGCGGACCGGCATGAGCGGGAGCGGAGGAGACCAGAGGCACGTCAGGTCAGGAAGAAAGACCTGGGACGCGAGGACACACGACGAGGATCGCCGCGTCGGCTGAATCGCCGTCGTAGTCGGTCGGTGGCAGAGGGAATGAACCACCGGCAATAAGGCCGCCGCACACCGCTGGCGCGCGCCTCCAGTGCGGCGGGCCGGGGCGGCAATGGCGATGGTTGGCGGGGTGGCCGAGCAGAGAGAGAGAGAGAGAGAGAGAAAGAGGACGGGAACAGGAGGAGGCCAGGGATACCGAACCTGGAAAGCTCAAAGAGAGAGCGGCGCGCCGGCAAAAGCGATGGGAATTGGCAACAGCCAAGCCAAGCCAACTGTGGGAGCACGGCCGCGACCGCGAGGGGGAAGGTGGCAGCCGCGGGCCCCGCGCGCCAGCGACCCACCCCAACTCGCACGTGCGTCCACGCCGCCCGCGCGGCCCGCGGGACGGGATGAGAGGACAGTGGGAATCGGGCGTGGGTGGGGTTGTTTTCCCGCGTGTTTGGTCTGGGAAAAAAAATTCGGTGGAGGCGTGGCGGTGGGTGACTGGGTGGGGGGGGTGGTGGCCTCTGCTACCCTGCCTAGTTGAGTCGCTGCATCTAGCTTCTTTTCGGATCATGAGGAATTCAGTGGTGGGTGGATCCTGGACGGTGCCGAAAAGCTCCTTTGGCCGCCGGCTCACCGCCGTCGTGTGGTGCCGTGCGGCGGATGATGATGTTGATGGGCACAGCTTAGATCAGATGTCGATGCACGCACCGGCTTTACGAAGGCACATCAACCCCAACCATAGAAAAAGTCGGCTTTGTGGGTTGCCGCTCTGATCCAGCTGCTGCAGATTAGTGGTGGTACTCGAAGCCAGGCTGGAAAGTCGGAGAGTCGGAGTGGATTTGTTTTGCATGCATCATGAAGCCGTCAATGAGTGTGGTGTGGCCGTATGAGAACCGTGCCAGAATCTCAGGTGTCGTGTCGGTCACAAAACTGTGGTGTCGATGATTCATGGTGTTTGCACACGCATAGGAGAAACCTGAAGCACACATGTAGTAGGAGTAGACGATTAGGCGCATATGTAATGCCGTATATGTATTCCATTTCATTCCATTGAGAAAAAAAAAAAAATCTAACATGCCTACTTCCCGCATACAAGAACCTGGCGCAGCGAAAGCCGGAAAGAACCACGCAGAAGAATATGAAGAGTAATCACCTACTTACTACATCTGTATGACAGTTCTATATCTATAGCATAAGCACTCCAAAAAACCATGGATCTAAAGCTCTCGCAGGTGACCAAACACGTGCCTTCCAGAGCTCTCCGCTCCAATGTACTCCTAATCATCCACATGGAAATGAACGTAACGGCCTCAGTTTGCAGGTGAAAACTAGATCAGGGAAGCATTGTGCAAAGGAGATATATAGCAGCTATGATACAAGATTCGGTAGGAAATGCGCACCTTATTATGCAACAAATAAATGGCATAGGATGCACTAGTGCAGTCGTCGACTTGGCATTCCAGGAAAAGGGGATATCCTGTTATCTGTGACACTGTGTTGTCGACACTCAATTGTTGAGCTGAAGCAGCAGGTAATGCTTCTGGTAAAGGCAAATGATCGCTCAGGTAAGAACGGGATCCTGCAAAGCACAAAGGATATCCGAAGGGAACATCAAGGTAGGAAGCCATGAGCAAAACTGCCTACAATAAATACATAAGATAAGCAACTCGTGATTGCAACTGTTGTGATTGAAACCAGAGGTACAGACGAAGGCAGAAAAACATTGAATTCCAATCATTACGTACGCAGTTACGCTTTATAGATTTGATTGATAGTGGAAATTGGTGATCACCTAAAAATTCGGTGCTATTACGCTAAACTGTAACCTGGGAGTTTTGCCTCACTTACTTGGGCATACCAATCTCTGACGACCATCTTCAAATACCTGCTTTCATGGGCATTCCTGATGAAATGCTTGAGGCTGGATAACATACGTCTTCTAGGAGAAGATTAATACTCACTAGTTCATGTTTGACTAGTCTACCAATTTACACTAAGGACTTCTACCTCTTATCTCAAGGGACTCATGATAAGACGGATTCTATTAGGGTTAAGTTTTTTATAGCGTGGTGCTAGTAATGATTTCAAGTATCATATGGGCAAATGGGCCATGGTTAACAGGCCTAAAGACCAAGGGGGTCTTGGGTTGGTAAACACCAATACAATGAATGAAAGTTGGTTGGTAAAGTGGATTTGGAAGCTAATTAATGTTCTGATGAGACCTGACCTCGATTGCTTAAGGTGAAATACATAGGGGACAGATCACTCTATCTGAACAGAGGTGTTCTTCAAAATTTTGGCAGGTTCAGCACAAGGTGAAACACCTTTTTCATTTGGGGGCAATTTCAGTGTTCCACAAGGTGCTATTCTGCGCTCGCCTGGGCACTTATGCTCTAGGCGGTCCCTAGGCAGTGCCCGGTGCGTTGGTGGTGAAAGGCAGCCAGAAATGCCGACCCTGGCCTGTTACATGCTGGGATATGCCCAGGCAGATCCACCAAGTTCATAAAGACCTTAGGATGATATACAGAGACAAGACGAGATCTGTATGGAGAATGGTCTGAATGGAGTATCCAGTTTAGAGATGTCTGTATGGAGCAGAAATACAGGCTTTGGATGATATGCTGCTAGTGATTAATGACAGTGAGATTCACCACGATAAAAAGGATGAGGTATTTGGGCTTCAGATAAGTCTAAATCCTCTACCACTAAGTCTTTACACAGATTTCTGTCCCATGGAGGGATTATAGACTATCAAGCAAAGGTAATCTGGAAATGTAAATTTCCCATGAACTAAGGTGTTCGTTTGGCAGCTATGTCGTAACAAGTTACAACCGGCAATGTCCTTAAAGAAAATGGGTAGAAAGGGCAGTATTAAGTGAAGCTTGTGTGGAGTTTAGAGTATACTGACCACACTTTCTTTGGTTGCTCTATAGCAAGAATGCTTTGGAGCTGTTGAGGCTCTATTGCACAAGCGGCACCTGTTGCTGAACGCAAAAGATCAAGAGTTCAAGACAAGCTGGTGACGTTCACAGAGAAATTGCTGAACTGGCTTGCATAACTTCAAACCTCCAACAATGATTATCTCAAATGTAGGCAAGATCTGAGAGCTCTGTGTAATAGTATGTGCTTTGCTCGTTTCTGGTGATCAAATTGTAATCTGGTATCCCCAGAATCTCTTAAATCATTTACTGGCTTTCAATATAAGCAGATGAAATCACTTTTAAAACATAATCTGAAATTTGGAAGGACCACAATGCATATGTTTTGACATTCCAAACCAACATACATTGTCCAAAAAAGACTAATAACTGAAAACTCAATGTTCTAGAATTGATCTTTTCTATAGTTTCTAGAATAAGTATGTTGTAGCATGAGTGCACCCGCGCATACATAAGTATGCTCTAGCTTGGGCGACGCGGCACCCGCACATGAGCGCCACCTTCGATCCACGGATCCAAGCCGGTGTCTAATTTGTAATATCTTCGGCACCCGCGCATGAGCGCCACCTTCGATCCACGCACCCACCCCTAGGTTGTCTAATTTGTGAGTAATCCGCTTAGGAGGAAATGTATGGGAGAGGCGATCCATGTAATATCTTAACTCCCAGGAACACGCGAAAGCGCGAGTGTAAAACCTCTTTTCTGTGCGCAAGTCTTTTGCGTATTCGAGATATAAAGTATGCTGTAGCATAATGTATAGCCAAACCCATACAAGATTAATAGTACAAAACTTTATTTGGTATTTTATCCCTTGGATAAAGCACAGTGAGCACAACTAAGTTAGGATACTGAAGTTAAGACAAATAGTGGAAATAAAAAACATACCCAGTAGACAGACTTACTTGTGCAATTGTGCTGCATATCCCAGAACAGTTGCAGACCTCTGGAGCTCCCTGACATTGTGACTCTTTTGCTTTGTTCAAGACATCATGCGTGCATTTGTGCAGATTTTATAACGCTGGGTAAATGTGTCCTGTTTGCTCCTGTTCTATATTCCTCAAGTGTTCCATGCTCTCCTGAGAGTATTCTGTCATATAATCATACAATGATTCAATCAAAAGGTGATTCAGAAGCCATTTCCCCTCTGTTAATTGCTCTAGTAGAAAACGATGACTTGTCGACATATTAACCAGTGATATGTAAATAGGAATATCCTAAGCAAGTTGTCAGAACCGAAATGGAGATTTCAGTGAATGTGAATGCATTTTGAGCGGCAGTGGCTGCTCAATTCCTCAGTACACCCAAAGCATTTGGTAATGGACTAGAAATGCAATCAGGGAGATGGGGGAAGCTTCAATATAAGGTCATGACATTGATATTCCAACATTAAGGGCCTGTTTGGTTCCCACCAACTTATGACTAGGGACTAAAAATAAGTCACTTTAGTGACTTATTTGCCAAACAGAAGGACTAAAATGAGACTAAAACACATAAGTTGTACTAGTCCATCAAGAGATACTAAAAAGTGACTAAAACTTTTAATCTACTTTAGTTTTAGTCCTGGGAACCAAACAGGTAGATCAGTACTACCACAAAGGAAAAGATCGTGCTCACTTGACAGAGCCAATGGATGGGGTCGGTCTATTGAATAAACCAGTGAATCTCATGTATCCTCTGTTAGCGGGCACACGAAGTAAGTCATAGCAATGGCATTCCTTCCAAAAGGACATTCGCAAAGTCATGCATATCATTTTGAACATTATTCTTCAAGAGAGGAGTATGAGTAATGGATTCTCACCATTAGCATCTTGACAACAGTTTTCTGCATGCTGTGTCTGATCATGGAAGACTCTCACAGGATACAAGGCAGCAATCTGGGATACCAATACCATGCATTGCTGCCTAACGCCATCTATCTTGGGATCCTGCAATCAGTACAAGCACCCTTGGGTATAAAAGGCAGCTACCCGAAATCTAACTCGCAGCATTTCGCGTCGGCGTGGATTGATGCGGTTACCTCCACTCGCTGCCGCAACAGCCGCCTGAGTTGCTCCTGCCACCATCGGCCTCAGCTCGTCCAGCGGACCAGCGCCACCGCCTCCTTTCACCTGCACCAGCGCCAAACCACATGGGGGAAAAAAAATCGACCCACGCCGAGGCACCAATTGGCTGAAGCCATTTGCGGAAGTGGCATACT
>JAKNSH010111833.1:0-14042 GCA_027790015.1 Cymbopogon flexuosus
GGTAACGTCCCGCCTCCGCGAGGCCGGACCCGCTTACATCCGGCAGCTTAACTAGGACATAGACTATCTTCACAGACCAACACCAGTCTTTTCTGCGCACTTTGTCCTCACTCATGTGCACCCGGGAAGAATTTCCCGGTCGGTCACCCATCCCTAAATTGCTCCAAGCCAAGCACGCTTAACCTTGGAGTTCTTTAGAGATAAGCTTCCAGAAAAGAAGTTGCAACTTGTTGGTATAAGTATCCTATTAATCATGTTAAGCCCTGGATCGGGGTGTTACAGAGGTACTGGCCGCCTGCGACGCGGAAGAGGGCGCTCGCCCATGCGGAAGAGGCAGTGGAGTCTGATTCCACTCAATTTAGAGGGGTCGGCCTCTGTATTGGGATAGCCCGCTTCCAGTTATAGCTCAATACCAAAGAATTGGGCCCTCAATGCGAAATCTCAATTCCGTGTACATCCAAACATCGGTAATGAGAAAACCTGATTCCAATTCCAATGTCTGGACTCCAATATCTACATCCAAACGCTACCTTATATTATTTCTTATAGTTGCGTTTGTAGCATTCCGTAATAACAACGGATACACAGATGTGGGCATATCAGATGCAAATTGGTTATTTTATTGAAACCACAGACTTGGGTATCGACGTAGGAAAAACACATTACCTATGTTCCATCTCATGTGTGTGATCATAGCAATTTTAAACAAAGGGGCTATTGTGTTTCCATCCTTATTTTAAAGTTCAATTATGGTTTTACCCTCGCTTTTTCGCAATGTCGCTTTTTTACTCTCGCTCTGTTAAAACGAAGTCACAGTTTACCACTACTCCGTTAACAACAGCTAACAGTGTTAAATGAGCTTGGTAAGGACAACTTTACCATTGCGAAAATACCCTTACTTTTCTGAGTTTATTGTAATTTTACCCCTATTTTCTAACACCGTTAGCTGCTGTTAACGGTGTAGGGATAAACTGAGGCTTCATTTTTACAAAACGAGGATAAAAATCAGCACTGCGAAAAGCGAGGATAAAATCACAATTGGACTTCAAACACAATAGCCCCTTAAACAAAACATATCTCTAATGTGAGTAAAGCTTACTATTGTAGATAATAACTAGAACCTCCACAGCTGGTGGCCAGATTTATATTATGTATTTTCGGAGCTTCAATTTATCTTCATTTTGTCTTGGAGAAGTCACGCCTGATATTTTTGGTATATAGATATAGAAACCCAAAAATCTCCTATCTCGTAGTGTTAGTGGTATAGAATTATGGACCATCAAAAGACAGAGACGGCTAGTACATCGTCGTAGTGCCGCACCAAAAAAAGAAGGGGAAAAAAAAAAGCTGCCATGCTTGCCTACAGAAAATGTCAGCGTCGGTGCAGCGTCGAGATCGATCCGCATCCAGTCACGGTCGGTCCTGTTGGCTCAGCGTCAGAAAAAGCTGATGCCCGAATAAGGCTATCCGCACTCTTCACACTCTAAATCCATCCTTTAAAAGGAATATTCTGTCCTGGTCATTGAGATTCTTTCCTTTACAGCACTTTCTCCCACACTCATACACCCTCCAGAGCTCTACTCTATACCACCTACCACAAATGGCCCCACTTGTCATCTTCTATAAATTTTATCTAAATATATCCATGTGAGATCTAGTTTTGAAGGATTTATTACAACGAATTTAATGGTGTAATCGGAATTTAATTTGGTTTTATAGATTGTGAGTTATAATATTTTTTTAATACTTAAACTAGTGGGGCCCGCCACTACAGCTGTCACCTCTCTTTCCTCCCTCTCTCACGCGCGCGTGGTGGTGCCTCGTGCCGCGTGCCGGATCACTTTTCCCATCCCGCACAGCCAGCGTACCTGCGTCCGTCCGGAACCATAGCGCAGGCTTTACAGGTCCCCGGTGCGGAGTTTTCGTCCGGAATACGTCGAGCTGGAGCGGTTGCGGATGGGGTAGCGCATCCCAGTGCGGATAGCCTAAAGCCGACGTGCTGCCGGCACTCGGTGCATGTGACACTTTGACTACGGTTCCGTTCCGTTACAGCCGCACATGGGATGGGAATCGGTGTTGTGTTGCTCTGTTGAACCTACAACCACACGGCAACCCTGCAGAACATGCCACCGATGCACGGCGACGTCCACGCAGCCCCGCAACAGGGTCGTCTTCTTCAACGGCGGCGACCGGCAGCCGCCGCGCGCGGTCGGCCGGTCGCTGCCGGTTGCAAGGTGCGGGATCCACTAAACGTACGGCCTGTGGAACGTTTGCCGAGCGCGAGTGCCCGCTGACCACACTGGCAACTCCCCGCATCGCAAGCCGCAGCTAGCGGTGGAAATTCCGTGCCACCATGCATCTTCTACCTCCCTACGTCTCTTCTCGTTTCGCTCAACGCAGGTCGTTGCGGGTCGCGGCTAGATCAGACACCCTGCGTTCCAAGCACGGCCGCTCGCCCGCCGCCGCCAGCCACGCGAGACCGAAACCGATCGATCGACCCGTGCTTCACGTCACGTCCTCTCCCAGCCTAGCTGGGAGACTAAGGTGGACTGGTAGGTGGAAGGGCCCCGGAGGTCTAGTCCCACCGCTGGAGGAGTGCGTGGTCTCACTGTCTCGGCGCCGCCGGGCTGGAGAGGGAAGAGTGCGCGGCCACAGGATCATCGGTGGGGGCCTCCCTCAAGTGATGATTATGATGGCTGGAACCGTGGAAAGAAACGGTCAAGAAAGGCGCTGCCAGGTCCAGTCGAGGAGCCGGACAAAAAGCGTGGCGTGGACCATGCGTCCTTGCCACTTCGAGACGATGCGTGCGCTGCGTTCAGTGCTGCCGTCTTCGCCGTCCCACAGAGCCCGATGAGGCAAGAGCCAGGAGGCGTGGGAGCGTAGTGGATTCCGTTGGAGCACTAACTGCCGAACGGCCCGTCCTTATCGCCTCATCCGTAGTCGGAAAAACCAACAAGGGAGACGGATTAAAGCAGCCCAAAAATACTCATGCCTCGCCGAAGAAGCGACGGAGTTTCATGATTTTTTTTTTTTTTTTGCTGAGTGGAAATTTGTTCTTATGATCAAAACACAATTTTTTTCAGATTTTTTTTGAGAATTTAGCCAGATTTGTCGATTATTGACAGACCCAGGTTTGTTTCAAGAATCAAGAGGTCCCCTCCGTCCCAAGGAAAAAAACAATTCTAGCTAGTATGTACTATAGTATGGCACAACGACACGTGTTCAGGTTCGAATTGTGTGTGTGTGTTTTTTTGAGTGATGATGGAGTACTCGATATAGAAACTGTCCTGACTCCGGCCCAGCAGAAATTGTACCGGCCCAACATGTACTCCAATTTCCCGCAGACCACGATCCGGCCCAGCATCACCATTCACACCTCTGCACGCTGACCATCCCTCCGCCGAAAGGACGGTCCCACTAATCATCCGACGGCCCAATTAATCATCACAACCCAGCTTAATTAACGGAGAAAAAACGGAGGAAAGAATAAAAAATGGCGGCGCACCGGTGCTGACCTCGTTCGGCTTGGTCCTACCGTCCTACTCCTACTCCTACCGCCGCCGCGTCCGCGTCCGCGTCGTGGGAGGAGGAGAATCGAACTGCTTCCCTTCCCGTCCGTCTTCCCCTCCTCGGTCCTTCCCCGGATTATTCCCATCATCACCAGAGCGTCTCGCATGGAAGCTTCCGGAGGGGCGGAGGCCGCCGCCAACGGCGGGATCGAGGGCTCCGCCGACCCCTGCAGCTCAGGCGGCTGCAGGTTCTCCGTCCACCAGATCGCCGGCGGCGGGAAAGGTCTGCTGCTCTCCTGCCCGAACTCCTCGTGCCCCGGTCTGCGAGTTGCGATAGGTCCTGCGCCCTGTTGTCATGCCCGTGCGATTAGCAGCGCGGATTGGTTGTCGTTACGCAGTCTCGTCTAGTACTGGGAAATGGTGGGTTTTGATTTGCGAAACTACAAGCAAAGGTTATGGTCGGTGTAGTTTAGTTCAAAATTTTGGACTGCCTCGGAAGCTAGGGTGCTATGTAATGTGGACTTGAAATCAGAGAACATCGAATTATAGTTGTTATTGTGAACTCAATAGGGCCCGTACTTGTGCTGAACTTGGACTTGATGATTGCTGCAATTATGAATAGATTTGAAAGATAGAGTATTTCAGTTTGGGTCGAATTGGGCCGTAAAATGCACGACTGTGGGACTTGATCTCAGATGTTAATCAATTTCTTTTATCACCCTTCCTACTGCCTACAATAATTCATCATCTAGCTTCAAGTGATCTGACAATTCATATTTTATCTTCACAATAATTTCTTGCTTGGCACTATGGATGTTCCTAGAGTCTCGGCTGCTGATGTGGGCAGGCCTATGATGCCGGGTTGCCTCTTGCTCCGGCCTATGGCACTTTACGATGCACCTTACGTGTTAGCGTGGAACTGTGATTCAGGACTTTCCTCAACCAACATGGTTGAGGTTCTACTACCTACATGAAATGTCCTAGGGAAGATTTTCCTGTCTGGTCAATTTTAATTTAGAGATGGATAAATGGTGCCACTTTTATGCCTTATTAAAGTGCAGCAGAACATCTATTGGTCTTGTTCATGCTAATGTTAATTTCCATTTTCAGCTGCTGATATCATCTTATGGAGGCGAGGGCGTGTTACGGTTGGTGTTATATTTGGTGCTACTATGGCATGGTGGTTGTTTGAGAAGTCTGGACTATCATTATTAACTATCTGCTGTGATATATTTCTCATCTTGATAGTTCTGCAGTTCTTACGGGTTAAAATAGCTGGATATCTAAATAGGTAAGCAACCCAATACCTCCTTCCATTCTATCTCCAATTTGGATCAAATTGCCTATATGTAGTTACCATACTGGTTTAACTATTTGCAGGCAGCCTAGGCCACTACCTGAGTTAGTTTTATCAGAGGAGATGGTTAGCAATGCTGCAGCTTCATTCCGTGTTAAAGTTAACAACATGCTGATGATAGCGCATGACATTACTCTTGGCAAGGATTTCCGGCTATTTTTCCAGGTTCACTGTTAGGCATGTATTTTTTGTTGATTATTTGGTATTCCTGTTGTTGCTGAGACAGAAACTTCTATTCGCAGGTTGTGCTTGTCCTTTGGCTGTTATCTGTTATTGGAAATTTCTGCTCGTCGATCACTCTTGCTTACATAGGTATATCCTGCACAGGTCATACTTTACACTTTGTTCCTTACACATTTAGGAATATATACAAACACTCAGACAGTGTCAACCTATGCCCAAAGTGCAGGCAGAATCTTATCTCTTTTTTGTCTTGAGTTTTTTTTTTTTCTTTCTGAATTTTATTGCTAATTTTAGAATGGGTGCTTGACAGGAACCATTGCATTGGTCACAATACCTGCATTGTACAACAAATACCAGCGGCCTGTCGATAGGTATGCTGGGATGGTCCACCGGAACATATCGAGGCATTACAAGATAGTTGATGAGAATGTGATCAGTAGACTACCAAGAAGGTTTGTCAGAGATAAAGATGAGTGATACTCGAAACATGAGCTCGCTAAGTTAGTCAAGTATTCTTGTACCTATATTTTCTTAGACCTTAAAAGGTGTGATACTATTGAGTTAGGGAAACAGAAGAAGGCACGAAACCTGCTGTAGATGCCGGTGCAATGTACTCTTGGGAAATAAGGTTTGAGATGTAATTAAAAGGTATAGCTTTCTGTGTTAGCTCTTCGCAACAAACTGGCTAAATGTTGTTAAAAATAACAAAAGGAATTGCCATCGGAATGTGAAAATCTTCTTGGGCATAGGTTTGATGTCAACAGACTGAATTGGCAGGTGCTTTCGCTGTGGATTGCAGTCTGATGCAGCTGCAGCTCTGTTCTGTATATGTTATCGCTTACTCTCTTCGTCCCAATTGAGTGTCTCGATTCAAAAAGAGCGTCGCTACAAGATTCATGCCATTTAAACTTTCTCAAGTTTATCTCTAAATAAGTTTATCATGAAATATATTTAAAGATTCATCTCATGATACTAATTATATACCATAAATATAATACTTTCTTTTACATATTTGGTCAAAGTTGACACTGCTCAAAAAATGAGAAGACACTTTTTTAGACGGGAGGAAGAAGTCCGGTGAGAATGATTATGACACGGAACACTGAAAAGGTTGACTACGTCTCACTCAGACGTCAGCCTTGAACATGTCACCCCTTCCCTAAAAAAACAGAACCTGGTATTATTTCGCAAGTAATTTCTGTTAAATCTGACAGGTACGAGTTTTACCCTTCTTCATGATCAAATAACATGACTAACGGTTGCAAGTGCTAGTTATTGCCAAACCTTGCTCATTCGACATTATACCACAAGTGCAATACATGGCTCAAGGTTAAAATGTTGTATGAATAAGAAACTGGTATCATTTCACAAGGAATTTATCTGAAAGGTACTAGTCCTTTTCCCTTCATGATCAAATAAAGTGACTGACAGTTGCAAGTGCTCGGAATTGCCAAACCTTAATCATTCAGCTTTGTACCACAAGTGCAATACTTGGTTCAAGATTTAAATGTTGCTTCATACTCATTTTGTTGGAAAACTGCCTATAGCGCTCACATCTCAACACTAGAAAATAACATATAGAACATTCATTTCTCAAACTGTGATAGCAACTCCTGGGCAGTCTCACGCCAAATATTGTAAAGGTCATCCGGGAACAGAACAAAATGCACCTGCACAAATAATTCATACCAAGTGATCTATAGCTGTAATCAAGATAATTGTCAAACACTTTATAAAAACAAGCATGATCATTATTGTCTGTCAAGTTCTCCAGAACTAAAGGTCTGTATTAGTTCTGGTAATGCATATCCGGTTTATGTTTTGAATCATTCCTATATTTTTCTCCAACAAGTGAGTTTTGAGCATTGAACTCCAAAGTACTACAGAAGTATCATACTTGACCATGAAAAATTTAGGAGCAGGACTACACCTAACCTCTTTGATATCCTCTGAAAATTGTTGTGCGGTAGAAACAGCTATTTTTGATGCTTCCTTGGGAGGATAACTGCATAAGATCCAAGTCAAATTACACTTTACAAATTAAATTCAAAAATAGGAAAAGGAGCTGAGTGCACCTAAGGTAGGTAAATACTCCACAGGATGTAGCAGGGAATGCAATGTACTGAATGCCATTATCTTTAGCAAGCTTCAAGCTGTTTCTGCAATTAGCATATGCAGTTCAGGATAGTTTTTCACTGGTTCAGTAACCAGCACAGAATTTCTTATAAAATATGAAGAGAACTTACTCATAGGCCTTCTTTAATGACACCTCAGGATGCTTGTCCATATCATATATGGGCCCAACAGTATGAATCAATCGAGAGACAGGAAGCTTGAAAGCACTGCTCACATTTAATATTGCGCAAGGGATGTGTAAACGATACATAAACTTTAAAACTGAGCATTCTAACGTATGAAACAATCAATAAGTACTAACGGAGTAATCCTAGCTTCTCCAGTGGGGCAACGAACTCCTGGTTTGACCTCTGGAACTTTACGGCATGCTTGCACTAGCTCTGGTCCAGCAGCTCCATGTATAGCTGAGATAGGGGTTTCAAGCTAATATGGGATAGTCCATAAAAAAAGAGTTGAAATATAAACATTCTTCGAAAGTACTTATTACATGTTACCTCCATCAACACCTCCACCACCTAGCATTCGCTCATTAGCAGCATTAACCTGCCAAAACAAATGCCAGTTACATTCCTCAGTTTCTGATGGCATCCAGAGATTATTGCTTTAAGAAAGTTGAGCAGTATTTGTTAACAAGGGAAAATTAGAGCCCAATACAAATCAGCATCCTAATGTATAACAAGAGCAATATATCATGCATCAAAGTAGCCACACAATTGTTTGGGAATCTACTTATCAGAATTCAGAAGCAAGAGCTCGATATAGTATAGAAAATTTAAAATTACCAACCATTCTGTACTCTAAATAGGTGAAGATGAGGGGTGAATCTGTAGTTTTTAGCTAGGCAACATATGCTTTGCAAACCAGCCTCCAGTGCAAACTATGCAAACTCTAATCAAGGCCATAGAAATCTAATCCGATGGCTAGAGTGCAGGTACTGTTAATCTCTTGTTCAGTTCATGACCCAAATAAAATCCCGGCGTCTCATTTTGTTAGATTCACCCCTGGTGAAATTGTACAAAATACATTGAACCAGGTGGGGGCGCCAAACTAGAGTAGCTCCTCTCATAAGATGATGCCTGACAAATTTGGAAATTCTTGCAGCGAACTATTAGCGGCTAATTATGGAATCAAAATATAATGGCCTCCCAGTTTAAGTATCAGAAAACCGATCTAGAAACTGCAGGTACTGTTACATGCATGCCTGCGCTCATCACCGGCACCAACCCAATCACTACACATGCAAGGGATCGCGCACTAACCGCAAACACAAACGATAGAACAGGGAACGAGAAACAAACGGAGTAGGGTGTGGGAAACGCGTGAGGAGGATCGGAGGCGGAGAGGAGCGTACGATGGCGTCGGTGGCGCCGTCGACGGACCAGAGGGTGATGTCGCCCTTGTGCAGCCTCAGTGCGCCGGCCCCCGGCGCCGCCGAGAGCCGGAACGCCTCGCCGCTGCTGCTGAACCCCCAGGCCGCCATGCCAAACTGCTTCAGGAAAAATCTAGTGGCCGCACGCGCCATTGGGGTGAGTCTGAGTCCCAACGAAACGCAGCGAGGGACGACGCACAGCACGGCCTGCGTTTTGCCTCTAGAGGCTGAAGCTGGTCTCCGCAGGGTAACGAGATCCCCTAACTTCACGTGAAACTCGATCAAGAGGCTGAAGCTGCCCTCTTGAGTTTTTTTTTTCTTTTTTTTTGAATTTTATTGCTAATTTGAGAATGGGTGCATGACAGGAACCATTGCATTGGTCACAATACCTGCATTGTACAACAAATACCACGTACCGGCCTGTCGATATGTATGGGATGGTCCACCGGAACATATCGAGGCATTTACATGATAGTTGATGAGAATGTGAGCAGTAGACTACCAAGAAGGTTTATCAGAGATAAAGAGGACTGATACTCTCTCGCTAAGTTAGTCAAGTATTCTTGTACCTATATTCTTATAGACCTTAAAAGATGTGAAACTAGAGAGTTAGGAAAACAGAAAAAGGCACGAAACTTGAAACATGCCGTTGCTTGGGAAATAAGGTTTGAGATGTACTAGCTCTCTGCAACAAACTGGTTAAAATGTTGTTAAAAATAACAAAAGCAATTGTCATGGGAATGTGAAAATCATAAATTGTCTTATATATATTTGGTCAAAATTATATATCATAAATATAATATATTATATATCATAAATATAATATTGTCTTTTATATATTTGGTCAAAATTGAAACTTGAAACTGTCTACTTGAGAATGACACTTTGTGAGACGGATGCTACTTGAGAATGACACTTTGTGAGACGGATGAAGTAGTCTAGTGAGAATGACCTTTGTAGGACGGAGGGAACAGTTCAGAGATGCTGTGAACAGCTGACTTACGTCTCACTCAAAAGTCAGCCCTGAACATGTTACTCCGCCTCTTTCCCCTGAAAAACAGGTTATTTCTCAAGTAATTTCTGTTAAATCTGACATGTACTAGTTCTTCCATTCTTCTTTATCAAATAAGATGACTAACGGTTACAAGTGCTCGTTATTGCCAAATTGCCAAACTTTGCTCATTCGGCATATATGTTACCCAGTGCCCCCTAAAAAAACAGAACCTGGCATCATTTCGATTTTTTTTTGGGTTAAATCTGACAGGTACTAGTTCTTCCCTTCGTGATCAGATAAGATGACTGACAGTAGCAACTTGCAAGTGCTCGGTGTTGCCAAACCTTACTCATTCAGCATTGTACCACAAGGGCATTACTTGGTTCAAGATTAAAATGTTGCTTCATACACTCATTTTGTTACATCTGGCAAACTGCTTATAGCGCTCACATCTCAACACTACACAAGACCATTCATTTCTCAAACTGTGATAGCAACTCCTGGGCAGTCTCACGCCAAATATTGTAAAGGTCATCCGAAAACAGAACAAAATGCACCTGCACAAATAATTCATACCAAGTGATCTATATATGTAATCAAGAAAATTGTCAAACACTTCATAAAAAAACAAGCATGATCATTGTTGTTTATACAATTCTCCAGAACTAAAGGTCTGTATTGGGTCTGGTAATGCATATCCGGTTCATTTATTGGCCAACCATTCCTGTATTTTTCTCTAACAAGGGAGTTTTGAGCATTGAACTCCAAAGTACTACAGAACAGAAGTATCGTACTTGACCATGAAAAAATTAGGAGCAGGACTACAACTAACCTCTTTGATATCCTCTGAAAATTGTTGTGCGGTAGAAACAGCTATTTTTGATGCTTCCTTGGGAGGATAACTGTATAAGATCCAAGCCAGGTTACACTTTACAAATTAAATCCTGAAACAGGAAAAGGAGCCGAGTGCACCCAAGGTAGGTAATTGAGCAAAAACTAAAACTTGGCACATACCGAAAAACACCACAAGATATAGCAGGGAACGCGATGTACTGAATGCCATTATCTTTAGCAAGCTTCAAGCTATTTCTGCATAGCATATGCAGTTCAGAATAGTTTTTCACTGGTTCAGTAACGAGCACAGAAGTTCTTTATAAAATTGAAGAGAGCTTACTCATAGGCTTTCTTTAATGAGACCTCAGGATGCTTGTCCATATCATATATGGGCCCAACAGTGTGAATCACTCGAGAGACAGGAAGCTCGAAAGCACTGCTCACATTTAATATTGGGCAAAGGGATGTGTAAACGTTACATAAAGTTTAGAATTGAGCATTCTGACTTATCAAACAGTCAAAATGAGTAAATAAGGAAGTAAGTACTAACGGAGTAATCCTAGCTTCTCCAGTAGGGCAACGAACTCCTGGTTTGACCTCTGGAACTTTACGGCATGCTTGCACTAGCTCTGGTCCAGCTGCTCGATGTATAGCTGAGATAGGGGCTTTGAAGTTAATATGGGATAGTACATAAACAAAGGGTTGAAATATAACCATTCTCGAAAGTACTTATTACATGTTACCTCCATCAACACCTCCACCACCTAGCATTCGCTCATTAGCAGCATTAACCTGCCAAAATAAATGCTAGTTACATTCTTCAGTTTTTGATTGCATACAAAGATTATTGCTTTAAGAAGGTGAGCAGTATTTGTTAACAAGGGATGAATTAGAGCCAATACAAAATAAGCATCCTAATTTATAACAAAAGCAATATATCATGCATCAAAGTGGCCGCACAATTGTTTGGGAATATACATATCAGAAGCAAGAGCTTGATACAGAATAGAAAATACAAAATTACCAACCATTCTGTACTCCTCTAAATAGGTGAAGATGAGGGGTGGATCTGTAGTTTTTAGCTAACCCTCTATATATTAATCTCTTGATTAGTTCATGACCCAAATAGAATCTCCGCGTCTCATTTTGCTAGATTCACCCCTGGGGAAATTGTACAAAATATATTGAACCAGGTGGGTAGCTCCTCTCATAAGATACATGACAAATTTGGAAATTCCTGCAGCTAACTATTAGCAGCTAATGGATCCAAACATGCCTAAGCCGGCTTATTATGGAATCAAAATGGCCTCACAGTTTAAGTATAAGAAAACCGATCTAGAAACTGGAGGTACTTGTACAAGCACGCCCGCGCTCATCACCGGCACAAACCCAATCGCTAAGCATGTAAGGGATCGCGCACGATCCGCAAACACAAACGACAGAACAGGGAACGAGAAACAGAACGGAGCAGAGCGGAGCGTACGATGGCGTCGGTGGAGCCGTCGACAGACCAGAGGGTGATGTCGCCCTTGTGCAGCTTCAGTGAACCGGCCCCCGGCGCGGCCGAGAGCCGGAACGCCTCGCCGCCGCCGAACCCCGAGGCCGCCATGGCAAACGCCCTCGTAGTCGTAGCGCAAATGCTACGCCGCCGCCGCTGCCACTTTGGGGGGACGAGGGGAAGTGGGAGCAGCGACCGCGTCAGGAAAAATCTAGTGGCCGCACGCGACATTGGGGTCAGTCCCAACGAAACGCTCTAGAGGCTGGTACGAGTACGAAAAATGTTGAAGGCCGCCCCGTGTTTGTGGGCTAAACTCGTCGGGCATTCAGACGATGCTCGACCAAGGTTTTTTTTAACCATTCTAGTTGTTAACCATTCAAGTTGTTAGAGAAAAAACATTAGAAAATATTAGAAACCAAAGGTTTTAGTTCATAGCTTAATGCCTTGTTAAGAACTGTTTAAATATTGATCTTCTTAAACACTTTAAAATATGTCAACAAAGAGAACATTGTACAAGTCGTGTACTCAATACTTCTATGTGGTGCAAAGCCAAGTTAATTTTTTCATTTGCAATTGCAATATCTAAAAGCAAGGCTCAAATTATAGTTTGATAAAAAAAAAAGTTAAATAGAAACAACATTTAGCACACAACATTTAGCACTTCAATCCTAAGTCTGAAATTATGATTGACACTACCATGTTGGCAAGCGGTGTTTATTAATAAATAATATAATTCACCGATGTCCCAAGAGCAAATGATAGTTTATACATAGGTCTCGATTACATTTGAACAAATTTGGATTCCAAATTTGTGCTCAAAGTGGCTATAGTCCACCGATGTCCCAAGAAAATGATAGTTTATACATAGGTCAATTAGCCATGTTTTATTAAAAAGCAAATGTGCCACAGCTGGGGTACCCGCTATAGAGAAGTTCAGTAACTAGAGAAAAGAAGGCAAATCAAGGTAGACAGGAACAAAGTTATCAACTCCTCCCAGTCGTGATTAGTTGGGTTTAGTCATGATTTTTTTGAAAATATAATTAGTCATGATTAGTTGGATTGATTGATAACATCTAGACAAAGATGACACCGTTTGCTGGACAAAAGAGGTATCTCAAATCCCAAATTAGTTACAAGGTTGGCGGAGGATAATGTCTTGTTTGGATGTCTGTCTAAAGTTTATAGCTAGCTAGAATTTAAAGGCTAAACTTTACACATAGACCACCAGTTAGGAGCATCAAGAGATAAGAGTGGTCTGAAGTTTAGTGGCTGAACTTTAAACCATGGGATCCAACTCATATGCTTAGACTCTTCCAAAAATGTGTAGTATAGAGCCACCTTTTACATGGAGGAGTACAGAATCATGTTTCCTCAAAAAAAAAAAAAAAGGAGCTATCTTATGTATCCATCAATTACAACGCCAAATTGGAACATTAACAGTTTTTCGGCGCAAAATAAAACCCATGTGTTTGTTATAAAAATCACATAATGCACTAACAAAATCCTATTCTTACCGAACTATGAAATAATGGCATTATACCCGTTCAAGATGAACAGGCCAGGTGCAGCGATACTGATCAATTTCACGTACACCAGCCATAGATATGGTGGTAGATTTGCAGAAGGGGCCTGAATCATCTCTATGGTCCATGTCATTCTTGCACCTTGGCGGGCCTCGGCAATGTCCGAGTGCCACTCACATGTTCTATAAATCTGGGATTTGCAGATGTTCGTCTGAAGGCATTACAATTTGCACCGTCAGATCATGCCCTCCTTAGCAGAGGCTTGAATAAAATTTAGACGAAGCCTTCAAGGATTCAACGTCATCAATTATAGTCCAAGATTGCTCCTGGAGTTTAGCCGCCTCAGCAATATCAGAGTTGCAACCATACACGTGAATTGCTAGTCGTCTTCGCTTTGGGGCTGATGATCTTATGTATGTGTTGTACCAAGCTATAACATCAGCCTTGTGAACTGTCTTGAGCTCTTCAGCTTCCTGTTTTGCCATATCAAACATGTACCTACATGTCCACAGCATGAGACCATAAATTTTGGTGTATTAAAACAGAAATATGATGACAATATTTTATTTCATGGTTCAAAGCTACTCTTTAAAGAGCATGCACACGGTGATACATCTGAAGTCTTTTTTTATTTGGTGG
>JAKNSH010111998.1:0-17880 GCA_027790015.1 Cymbopogon flexuosus
AGAAGAAGAGAGATGGTTCACTGACATCTAGGCCCCACGTAGATGGCAACTGACGGACTTCACGGTGCCATCCATCCCAACCCGTTTCGTCTCTCGTACCAAACAGAAAACTGGAATGACTCTATCCCTCTAACCAAACACAAAGTGGGTTGAACCCAACCTAGAAAACTGGAATGAACCCAACCCATTCCATATGGTTCCAAAACCAAACACTACCAAAATGTACTAGGTAGAGATGATATTGAAAACAAAGGAACATAGGAACAACAGTTGAAGTGATATAAAAAGGAGAATCGAAGTGCTCTTTAGGTACACCTAAATAATATGTAGTTTCTGTTACATATTTTCTCTAGTATCTTTAGGTGTCTTTACTACTCTTTTAAGCATGAAATGATTAGCATATACTATACTGCTTCATCCTTCAAACTTACAACAAAAAGGCCAGGATAAGAGACACCATGCTACTGTTCTTTAAATGGTAGGCAAAGAAGAACCATCAATCTCCCAAACCCGAGAAGGCCAAAATTAAAGAAAAAAACCTAAGATCATAGCTGGCATGCATTCAATGCTCACCAATACTGAAAGTACGATGAAGTTAGAACCGAGCTGATATGACAAGGGGTGATTCAGACATAAATAAAAATAAAAATCATTGAAATTCCATACTCATGGCTCAATGCAATTCAGCAGAAACTTTATTCAAGAAATGTGAAAGGAAACTGAAATCAAATGGCCTAGAATCTCCAAAAACAAGGATGACAAAAACTGAACCCTGATTGATGTCAATACAGAAGATATACACCCAGATTGGATAAGGAGCTATCATTTTCTTGATGTACTTGCACCCATTTTTAAGGGCACACCGACACACTACCTAAAAACTTTGAAAACAGTTAGCACCTAGATTGTTAAAAACATACGTACACAGCTAATCACCATAAATAGCTGAAGGCCCAGAGTACTCAAAGGAAAATTCAGACAATGCGGCAAATTCCATGTAAAAAAGGGGGACATGCTTCTGCCAACCTAGCAGTCTAGCACCCACTACCCTTCATAGGCACGCTACTGACCAAAAGATTGCATTTTTCAGGTTCCAACATCAGCAAGGACAATAACTTCCACTTCGAGCATTACTAGCAACGTGTAGTTTACAGAGTAATCTGCGATTCTCAGCATAATTTAGGTGTGATGTTGACATCTGGACAGTATTCGAAATAATCTCAAGTGTTGCATGTGAATACCACAGAATGCTTCAATTCTCTTGCTCGAACATGAATTTATCTGTCTCTGTCGTTCGTAAGCTTCTTAGATCCACTTGGGAGGATCCACTTGGGAGGCAGAAAACTTCATATATGAATGCAAAAACACTTAAAAACAGTTGCACCTGAGCACAAGACACTTAGACTATGCTCGTTCAACAAGCAATCAGCTGGTGAGGTCTTGTCTTGAAAAAAAAAAAAAAAAAAACAGGGGGAAGTAGTAAGTTAAATCAGCAAAACCATTTGAAGTTACAGGAAACTAGTTGTGTTGTGTACTACATTTGACAGACAATAGGATACAAGTGCAGACCAAAAAGTCAGATTGAAAAAGGGTACATTAATACCAAGGTATCGTCTAATTTTATTCTAAGTTGCCTACATCATATGAAAGGACCACAAAATACACTACTTATTCCTGCCTAACATTTCCTTTGAATGGGGCAATTACAAGGCTGGGACCAAGGAAAAGGATATCCAGCATGCAATAATTAAACGAAATTCAGTAAATTTATCACAATTCAATTTTGTTCTGGAGCTGTAAATTTCACAGTGCTGACATATGCATTAATTTACACGGAGGGAGGAAGGTAAGGATAGAAAGCAAGTACATAACAAGCATTACATGGTATCCAAATAACAAAAGGAGTATTTAGTGTATCCACAAAGTCAGTTACACTTGATTGATACTGTGCTGATATGGACCTCCAAACAGCTTAAGAGGGTGACTACAGAAGACATCATCCTCTTGTTTCATGGACCTTCAAACAGCTTAAGAGGGTAACCAAGGTATTTTGATATTTCGTGCTGGTACTGAAACTACTTACAGAAGACATCATCCTCTTCTTTTTTCTAAGCCTGCAAACATCACATTCTGATATTAAGACAAATCATCTCAATAGAATTATCTATCAGTGACAAGCGACAACGATATTTTGGGCAACCTGTCACAAGGAACACCAGAACACATCATTGGTTGACGATTATGTGTTTCCTTTCTTCAGCAGTACTGCAGTGTCGGCAGATCCAATAAAAAGAGATCATCTACACTAATGTTCCATTACACCAAATATTAATCAGAAATGAAGTTGGTGATTGTATACAGTACTCACCATGAAGCAACTAAAATAACAGCAGATGATCCCAACCTGGGAGGCTATAGCGGCACCAATTGGCAGTTGATGGCAGCGGTAAAATAATGCTACAATAAACCTTAGTTGAAGTTACATTACTTTCTCGTTTTGTATTGTGGCTCGTTATTTCATGGTAAAAGAATTCATGTCCAAATTTTAACCTGTCAGACCTCATCTGCAATTGGTAAAATCATGGGAATTTTGAAGAGTTGGTCAAACAGTTCTCTTCATAAATGAGACAGTAAGTACAAGATCATTAGTAGAGACAAGTAGAACAATTTGAGAGGGAGAGATAGAGAAGGGTTGAGTCATTAGTTCATTACAATAGGGCTATTGGCTACTTTTGCTACTATACATGTGTTAATGTATGATCCTTGTAGGAAGGGCACTTGGTTCCAGATGCCATGACCCTTTTGGTATATCATGATCTTTGATGTCAACAATGACAAAAGCAGGAACACGATGGGAAAAGCTGAGCATTTCAGACCTTGGAATCCACCTTGTCAAATGAAAATCTTCCATTACTACCCTATGAAAAAAGGTAAAACAACTTTTCACCCGAGCCAAGCTGCACACATTGACTCCATTTTCATCAGAGTAGTCTGAGAGGATCTCAACCATACGAGGTTCACATTTTTCAATGTCAGTGCTATTCAAGGTGATCTTCCAATTTTTTAGCATTGCCCATATTTCCCCTTTTTGGGGAAAAATTCGGTAAAAAGACCTTTTCGCACTCCAGTCACACTCTACTGGGTGTGAGAATTCCCAAATATCCTTGTAAGTAGTTTCATTACCAGCACGAAATACCCCAGAAGCAACTGGTAGACCATCTTCAACCCACTGTATCTCTTCATTAAGCATAGGGTGAGGTTCCAACTTCAATACAAAAACTGAAGTACATGAAACCATATGGATTATCCTGACATAAGACCTAGGCATCCGGTCCCGAGAATCAAATACAGCCCATATTTGGCCCTCTAGAAAATCCTGTGTAGACCACTTGGTATTGTTGCCCATCATGGCTTGCATTGGGGAACCTGCTTCCATTTTGCTTGTTGATAAAGGATTTGAGAATTGTGCAGCGGCAGTTTCAGGGAAGCCATTTGTGTCATCATGTAAACCTGAAAGCTCGGACAAATGAGACATACACGCCGATGTATTTTCTTGGTGCATATTTTCTGGAACCGCAGAATGTTCAAGCTCGAACATAGTTCCAAACTCTCGAGTAAATCTGAAAGAAGGGATCCTGTGAGAAAACATGATCAGATTGTTCCTGTGTATGTGTAACAAATGCTCTGTTCCACCCTTGACTTGCCTCTGGAAAACACTTCCATGCCCATCTACCTTTACCAAGTGTGAAACAGTGCAACCTGATTCACTAGAATAACTGGTAAGAATTTCAACAATAGAGAAGGCACTGTTCTTCCACATCCTAGGATCAGTGTACCACCCAATATCCCAATTACTGTAAATGGCCCATACCTCACCTTCCTGGGGATACACTTCAAGATCTTGATTCAGGTTATTGCTGAAAATTTGGTGACAGAACATAGTTGGGCATATTAATGAGATACAGTGTTCTTCTGCAGTGAAAGTTCCACAAACCAATGGCAAGCCTGCATGGTACCATTTCTTCTCTTCAGGAGTTTGCGGACAGGGCTTGAACCATGAGACATATAACTGCATCTTATCCACCAGTACTTTAACAATCAGTGCATATCTACGAGGAAACTTCTCCCAGTCATATGCTGCCCAAACCTGGTCAGCAGCAAAATTCTCGATCGCTCTATCTTCCTCAAAGTTATGGAATTCATACGACTTGCTACTGCAGAGCTCATCTTCTTTACCACCAGATGGATCATCAAAGCAGACATCCAAATCTTCTTCCACATCACGTGATGGAGCATCAAAGCAGACATCCCAATCTTCCTGTGAGGGAGACATGCAATAAACACCATTTTCACAGATACTCTTTTGCCTCTTGTCAACATGAGTGCCGTCAGGTGACTGCAACTCACCATCATCACCAAGAAAGCAAGGATCCATCCTCTTAGTCCCAGAAGAACTTGCCACATTTGAAAGACGGGAATCCCTTCCATCAAAGCCTGGCCTGTCGGTGGCGCAGTTGACATGCGAGGCTGCATTACTTGTACCATCTGCCCCCCTGATCTCCTTTCTGTGAGGACTGTTCACCCTGTCAGAACGGATGGTTCTACCACCGAGCGGTGGCGCATCAACAACACCGGACCGGACGAACCGAGTGAAAACGTTCTTCGAATCAAACCCCTCTCGCTTCTCCGGATCAGACAACACCGCATACGCCTCGTCGACGAGCTTAAGGGCCAATTCGGCGCCAGGCAGAGCTCCCATGGCCGGCTCCACCTGGGCCACGATGCTCTTGTACCGCGCCTCGATCCTGGAGGCGTCATCCCCAGGCAGCACCTGGAGGACCCTGTACCAGTCCACGCCCCCACGGCCGCCGGCGGCGCAGCAGAGGACCTCGAGCACCGGGAGCATCTCCAGGGCGCCCTCCAGCCTGGGATTCGTCTGCAGCGTCCGCAGCAGCAGCGCCCTGGCGCCGGTGTAGTCCCGGCCCCGCATCCTCGCCGTGATCGCGTCCCGCTGCGCCTCCCCGCCCTCCATCCTGCGTCGGAACCACCGTCAGAGGCAAGCATTGCGCCGCGGATTCAAATTCGGATTTAACCGAACTCATCGCGCCAGAGCCTATCCATCAGACGGGAATGGGGAATAGGAATGGAACGGGGATTGGGTCCTTACCGAACCGATCGATCCTGCTCCGCAGCGCCGAGGGGTGAGTCCGGATGGAGTTGGGCGAGGAAGCCCTAAACCCTAGCACAGCAGCCAGCCATGGATTATCTCGCTGGATGAACCGATCGGATCGATTTGGGTGTTGCTGGTAGTAATTTGCTGCCAATTTGCTATGCTGCCAGTGCCAGTGCTACTGTCGAAGAAGCCGAGGCTTTCCAGTTCTACGATACTGGAGTGAGGCTATGCGAATAGAACTGGGCCTCGAAGCAGGGGCAGCGAACAGTACGGGCACGGCCCATATTGTTTGCTGTCTCCTCTTTGTGGCCTGGCCCGGTGATAATATGGGTCTGCATGTGATCTCACTTAACGACGGCCCATCTGGTAAGAGATCCACACCTCCTCCGCCTCCGCTAAAGCCAGACGAAAAGCTCGTAGCTCGGTATCTCGCTCGACTCGGCTCATTAGTGGCTCGGCTCCGCTCGGCTCGTTTATATTTTTAAACGAGCTGAGCCAACACTTTAGCTCGTAAGTTAATGAGCTAGCTCGAACCGGCTCGTGAGGCTAACGAGCCAAAGTTATTGACCTTAAAACTTTTATCAGTGTTATATGACTTTATATCTTACCACTTTACAATTTGTTGATGATAAACTTAGGATTAATATGATTTTATTTTATTTTAATGTATATATAATTAATAATAGATTATGGACGCATCATATATGATATGGAGTGTGAACCATAAAAGATGTATGGTGTAGTATATTATAATATAACTGTACATATTATTTTTGTTTGATTTATTAAGTCTTACGAATAAACTAGCTTTATATTATAACTATTGTTAAACTTTAAATAATACGTATATTCTATTTATTTTAAATTTAATACTCCTGGCTCGCGAGCTTAACGAGCCAGCTCGAGCTCGTTAACGAGCTGAGCCGAGCCGGCCCTCTGGCTCGTTAAGATAACGAAACGAGCCGAGCTGGCTCGTAACGAAACGAGCCGAGTTGGCTCGTTATCTTAACGAGCCAGAACGAGCCGAACTGGCTCGTTAAGACAGCTTTAGCCTCCGCAGCACGTATGGGGTGCGAGCCAGAACGAGTCGAGCCAAACGAGCCGAGCTGACTCGTTAAGCCAGCTTTAGCCTCCGCGGCACGTGTGGGGTGCAGCGAGGTCCCCACACGTCAGTGAGGGTCACGTCGCGGAGGCCGAAAAGAGGCCCGAACGCAAACGGCGGGAAAAGGTTCCTCAAAGTACGGGCCCTATAATTACGTGCCATGCTTTTTACTGTTACCTCTGTCGCAAACAACACAAATCTCGCTTTCCAGAGTAATAATAACAAATATAAAAAATACTGATATTTAGGATATGAAATAAACAATTTCAAATAGTTGTCAAATATATTTGTAGATAAACTTAAATAGAGACATAAACATTTTGTTAATTTTTATTGAAAATTTTAAATTTTATCTTAAATTTGGAATTACATTTTCTTTTCAGACGGAATGAGCAGTACTACTCCTCTGCCCAAAGCATCAGACAATTAGCCCAAAATAAAAGTTGATTTACTCGTCCGGTGTTCCATTTGCAGGAGCAAGAATGCAGTATTAAATTGATGAGTGAGTTCCATTTGCAGGAGCAAGAATGCTTTACCGTTACCAAAAAGCAAGAATGTAAGTGCTCTGGTGCTTCCATTCGGCCGGGTTAAATTCATGGCCTTGTTTAAATTGGACTGAAATTTTTTTACCAGACTTTCATGTATATTTGACAATTATTATCCTGTCATGGTTTAAATATGCTTAAAAAATTCGTCTCGCAAATTATAACTAAATTGTACAATTAGTTTTTTTACCAATATTTTGTACTCCATGCATGCATCCAAATATTTAGGCCTGGTTTAGATGAAAAAAAATGAATTTTGCTACCGTAGCATTTTTGTTTGTATTATCCAATCATTGACTAACTAGGCTCAAAATATTCGCCTCGTGATTTACAATCAAACTGTGTAATTATTTATTTATTTTATCTATATTTATTACTTCATGTATGCGTCCGAACATTCGATGTGACGGGAAATCTGATAAATTTTTGAAACTTTGAGTGCATCAAACATGGCCTTAATGTGATGGAGAGTGTGAAAAACTTAAAAATTTTGAGGGAACCAAAGCCCGGATAGAAGATGGATAAAGCGGTAACAAAATGTTTACAGGATTAGTGACATCACTTGCGCGTAATAATAGTACTACTAGTGAGTACTCTGTTTGTACTGTATTTTGACGGTTGCTTTCCACGGCGAGCGAGATTTACTAGAGTGCTACTGCTGTACTCCAGGTGAAAAAGGAATTACTATACTCAGGCCTTGTTTAGTTACCTAATTCCTCATCCCAAATTCACTATGCAAAAAGAAGATTCTCCATCACATCAAAATGTCGGCAAATGCATGGAGTACTAAATGTAGATGAAATCAAAAACTAATTACACAGTTTTGTTGTACTTTACGAGACGAACATTTTAAGCCTAGTTAGTCAAAGTTTGAATAATTTTTACCAAATACAAATGAAATGCTACAGGAATTCTGATACAGTGTTTCTGGCCTCTAATTCACCTATCTAAACAAGGCCTCAGTATACTCACCACTACCAGCAGCGGCAGTACCGTGGGGAGAAGCGACAGTTCTCACTTTGAGGAAGGACAGATAAAACAAGAGGGCCTAATTCACTATGCAAAAAGAAGATTCTCTATTACATCAAAATATCGGCACATGTATGGAGTACTAAATGTAGATGAAATTAAAAACTAATTGCACAGTTTTGTTGTACTTTACGAGACGAACATTTTGAGCCTAATTAATTAATGTTTGGATAATTTTTACCAAATACAGACAAAATTACTACATTGCCAAAACAGTGCTTTTCTAAAAGTTTGACATTCCAAATTTTGGGAACTAAACAAGGCCGAGATTCGAAACAGTGTGGGCAAAGGCAATTGCTGTGCACGGGCATCAAAGCATCTCTGCTCCGTCTCGGGCTTCTCCTCTCTCTCCTCCGCTACGGCCACGCGCCGCGCTGCACCCCCACCCCCGTGCCCCGCGGCGCGGGTGTGGGGTAGAAACGTTGGGAGAGAGAATCCAGTCCAGTCGCGCGCGCGCCGGGGAATGTCGGCTGGTCCGGTCCGGTCGCACGGCATCCGCATCGGCATGGTTGTGGACGCGAGCCAGCCGCCTGCGAGTTCGAGGGGAGAGGGATGCGTCAAGAAAGCTCTCGGCTTTTAGCTTTGCTTTGGGCGCCCACACCAATGCCACACTGCTCTGCTCTCCGAGTAACTTATTGCGAGCAGTGCCCCAGGTGACCGAGCGAGCGGGCCGGCGAGGGCTCAGCTTTGGATAATTCTTTGCTCCCTGTTGTCGTTTTGGTTTGAAGCTTTCTGGAGGGAGCACACAGCTCGGTACCAGTGGAGAGGAGTGGAAGAAAAGGGAGGGAGAAATGAGAATCATGCTTGCATAGCGTGCTCTGCGGTTGATTTCTTGGTGGGAGGCGACAAGTGCGTGCGCTCCTTCGCTCTTGTGTCTTGTCCTTGTCTTGCTTCTTCGTCGTGAGGTACTCTTCCTCTTTCCAAGCTCCACGCCGCTCGCGCCTTAGGCGACTGCCGTTTCGATTCGTCTTGCTTATTGAACACTTTCTTCTGCGGGTAAAGATCACGAGCGCCATGCGCGAGTTCTTGGAGCTCCGCAGCTTCCTCGCTTCTTGCATCCTTGGCACCTTGTCTCCAGCTGTTTTTCTCTGATTTCCATGGATGAAAGCTGCTGGGTGGGCGAGGAGCAGGGAAAATCCTGAGCATTGATCGATTTCACCCCTTTCTTGCCCAAGGAATTTTGCTCGTTTCTCCTAGCAACAAGTCTTGTATACTTGTTTCATGGTGGTAGGAGCTAGGATGACGAGCAGGAAGAACCCTACCAAAACCCTCCCGCTCCTGGCCACCACCCTTGTCCTCCTCCTGCTCGCGTTCCTCGCGCTATGCGCGCCGGCCGCCTCCCAGCCGCTCCACTCGGAGCCCATGGCGACGCAGTCCCCGCCGCCGTCGCCCGCGCCGCCGCGGTCCAGTATTCCCCGGGCGCAGGCCGGCGGCGCCGCGCGCCTCCGCCGCATCGCGCTCGGGGTCCTCTTCGGCTCGCTCTCCGGCTTCCTCCTCGCGCTCGCCTTCCTCTACGCCATCCGCCTCGCCATCCTGCACGCCAAGAGCACGCCCGCGATCGCCAAGGGCCCCGTATCCTTCGCCCCGCAAATCTCCGCCAAGAACCTCCTGACCGCGCTCCCCGCCGCGCAGCCGCTCGCCCATGGGCCCCACTGCAAGTACTACAAGCTGGCACTCGACAACGACCTCACCGTCGCCGTCAAGCGGCTCGAGGCGGCCGGCCGCCCCGAGGCCTCGCCGTCCATGTCCCCGAGCGCGTCCAAGTCGGACATGAGGAGGGTGCAGAGGCAGCTGGAGATCCTTGCTCGCGTCAGACACCAGAATGTGTTGTCGTTGAAGGCGTACGTCCGTGAGCCGGACCGCCTCTCACTCGTGTACGACTTCGTTCCTGGGGGCAGCCTCGAGGATGTGATGAAGAGGGTGAGATCGCAGCAGGTCAGCCTCAGTTGGGATGCGAGGAGCAGGATTGCTGTTGGGATCGCCAAGGGATTGAGGCACTTGCATTTTGAGTGCAATCCGAGGATACTCCATTGCAACCTCAAACCGTCTAATGTGATGCTAGATGAAGGTTTCGAGCCAATATTGACAGATTGTGGTGTTGCAAGGCTGATTGCAACAGGTTTAGGTGATCCAGAATTGTGCAGTGGCCTCTACGCTGCTCCAGAATGCTACCAAAGCAGCAGGTAACATCAATGCATTACCATTTTCAGTTTTTTTTTATCTTGATTTAAATAACTAGCTAAATCCCTGAATAATCTCATCAATATTCTGACAACCCTGTGAGAAAGCATGAATTTGTACAGGAAACATCCAAGTCTTGCATGAGTATTTGAAAAATAAGGACCACATTCTAAGGGCCCTTGGCTTATTGTTTACAAATAAAACTTTCAGTTTACCAATATCTTTTTCATGGTAGTCACTGTAACTTGAACTGAAAATGGGAATATAAATCTAGGTGATTCAAGATTTTATAGTATTAAGTTATTAACTGATGTTACTTATGTGGCATTCTTGATGGATCGTGATCATATATCAGTCTTGCTCGGTCAAAGGTTAACCCATGAACAAGAAGAATATGTCGTAGACTTTGAGTTCCCTGCTAGCATGTATATAATGTTTAGAACCAGATGGCTAGTTTGTATCTGTTTCACATTTTGGATATCAAATCTCAACTGTTCTAATAAAATTCTCGGACCATGGAAATACCAAAGGCGTTTCATATAGACATGGAGATAAGAAAGGAGTTGTAGAAATCTATGACGTATATAAAGGTTCCTTTCATATTTTCGTTTGCATTGTCTTGCTTGTTGACGATTGACATTGTAGACAATTGTTGACGATTGACATTGTAGACAAATTATATCTTATGGTGACTTTACCCAATCATTCTCTGTATTTGACATCCGCCTGGATTTGGAGTGATACCATAAGCATCTGAATATTGTTTAAAATACCTAGTGGCAGTTTGATGTGTCTCTGGTTTGGCAAAACAAGTATTAAGCTTACAATGAGTCTAGCTCAATTGGTTCGGTGGGAGCCTGAAAGGTGTGGTCATGCTGTCATGCACCCAACCATGTTGCTTCAAATCCTCTACAACTTGAATTTGAGTGTCTATTTTCTTCTTAATAATGATATTGATAACGAAAATTCCTCCTAGATTGGTCTCTTCTTTAACTTCTACTTATATATTTTTTTAAAAAATTCTTAACCCACTAGATAGTATACATCCATTGACTTGTGGATGCTACCATTCAGTTTTTCCAAGTTACTACTAGTAGTCTTCTGTGTCATTAAACTTGCCAGAAGAATAACTGAGAAGGCATAAAGCAGAAAAATGATGATGATCCCTAGGGCTTAGTGAAAGTATCTAACTTTTGCTTTCCGTGGCACGAGAATCTTTACTTTGCTAGAGGACCTCAATTTGCCTGCCTTTGATGCTCCCCCTTTTCTTAAATTCCTGCTTGAGAGACTGAGGGCATACAGAACACCAGTCTGCTCCTTTTTTTCATCTCCAAAATGTTATTGCTGTCTTTTTAATTCGGACCTTCCATATGTCCATCAAAGAATAAATCCTTTGAGGATGGGCATTCTGATTCTATTGTTCATATTCCGTCCTCTTTCCTGACAAACCCATATCCGTCAGTAATTTTTTAGAGGGTTATATTAATTTCTAAGTAATTATTTTATACTACGCTCTAATATTTTTCACACAGAGGTATTGGTGGGTTTTGAATTTATGCCCCTTCAGAGGAAGAAGTATACTGATTTTTTTTTTTAATAAAATTGATCTTCTTTTCTGTACAAGACTGTAATGTATGTACCCATCTCGATGATTTAAGACTGCAATGACATGCACGTGTTGGTGCATCATCTCATATAAACTCAACTATTTGATGGTACAGGTACACAGATAAGAGTGATGTCTATGCCCTTGGCATGATCCTGGGTGTGTTGCTCACTGGGAGAGACCCAACAGACTCTTTCTTCTCCGGAGAAACTGGGCAGGGCGGCCTCGCGAGATGGCTGCGGCATATGCAGCAATCCGCAGATCCGAAAGAAGCACTGGATAGCAGCATACTGGGAGACGAGGGAGAAGAAGAGGAGATGCTGATGGCCATCAGGGTTGCCATCATCTGCGTCTCGGATTCACCAACCGATCGGCCATCCAGCGACGAGCTCGTCGCAATGCTAACGCAGCTCCACAGCTTATGATTATCCTAACTCATTTCCTGAAAATCAGAGGCTTGGCGCCGGATCATGTCATGTTGGATCAATGCTTTACTGTTGCACAAGTAGCGCAGGTGAGTGTAGCAGTTCTCACTGTCTGGTGCTTGCTTGTGAGTCCAAGCCGAAATGGTCGACAAGCGAACCACAAACAAACACGGCTGTTCCCTGTATGATTCAGTCCCTCATGTAGTAGCTACATGCTGGTGGTAGGGTTGTTTTGCCCATGGGGTTGTGAATATACTGTACAATCTTTGTAGGAATCTCTGTGCCATGGAACTGCTGGGGTTAACTGTACCCTGTGCCTGTAGCCTGAAGAAAGATGTGTTGTGCTCTGCAGTGAGACCCATCATGTACACCGGGCTCCACTCCACCTTGCATGGAGTACTGTATTTAACAGGCTGTTGGAGATGTTTGCGAGGAGAGCACTGCCGCGGTCACGAACTGCTGGCCACTGTGCTCGCTTGATTACCTCCATGTGCAGGCTGTTCTTGTAGACTCCTTGACTCTGTCAGACACTGAAAAATACTAGTACCGTAACAAGAATCCTATGTGAGCCCGGACCATTGTCTGCTTGTCCCTTGCTGTGGACTCTGGTCTCTGGGGAGCTGCATTGCAATTTGCACGCACCATTTCTGAAGGGCTTTTATTGCTCACCTAACCACTCCTGTAATCCTGTTTCACTGTCTACCTGAGCAATGAAGAAATGGCATGCATGAGATGGGCCATGGGCCTCATGGTCCATGGGCCTCGTGGGCCATGGTGAGCCCTGCACTGCACACTAGCACAACGCTATCGGGACGGCGAAGGCCTGCACACTACTGCATCCCCAAGAGGCCAAGGCTGCTGGGTAGTAGTGTGCAGGAGCAAAGCATCGATGCAGTGCAATGCATGCCAGTGGGCCATGTGTGTAGCGCTTAAGGGACCCAGTGGCAGGACAGGACGAGCATCGAACGAGTACAGCATGCTGCCGCATCGCAGCCTTTACATGTGGGCACTGAAGGCGCGGTCACCTTGTCCATGTGACCATGTGACAAGATGAAGCAGAAGTACTAGTAACAGTGTAAAACAGGGGAGGGAAGGAATTGCCAAACGGAGGAGCACCCGAAAACATCCAAAACATGCGCTAGAAAGGTATTTTTGGAAGGGGAAAATAAAGTACATCTCGTAGTATAAATGCCTGGCTGGTAAGAAACAGCTCTCGAAGAGCAAACGAGAAAAATAACAACAGCGACACTCAAACTAAACTCCAGGCCTGTTAAACGAAGATCTCCATTGATACGGATGTGTTTTTTAGGAAGGCCTTGTTTAGATGTCTAAAAAAAACTAGAAATTTGACTCTCTCTCCATTACATCAAATATTATATCGTATGTATGGAACATTAAATGTTGATAAAATAAATAACTAATTGCACAGATTAGTTGTAAATCATAAGACGAATTTTTTAAGTCTAGTTAGACAATATTTAGATAATATTTGTTAAATAAACAAAAATACTATAGTGGTTTTTAATTAAAAATTTGCCATCTAAACAATGCCGAAGGCTCAAAAAATGGCTTCTGAAAACAGGCGATAGTAAAGAGACAAGGAGAACATGGGCTTGCCCCTAGCCTAGGCAGGCTGTAGGCCTAAGCATGAGGCCCAAGCCGAGGACGGCGTGCTCCCAAAGCCGGGCCAGCCGCAGCGGCAGCGGGCGGGGCATCATCGGCGGCGTCAGAGAGAGACAGGCAGACCCGTGACTCCTTCCCCTCGGGCCCGCGTCTCGGCCATCATGTTCTAGTTTACGGCCTCGATTTGCCCATTGGGTCACCCTCCAGTTTACGGCCTGTACGGCCCACGAAACAGCACCCCATCCTGGCCGTCCCACCCAGGGCTGGACGGCCCGGATCACCCTCGCCTCTCGTGCTCCTCAGCTGCTCGATGCCGTCCGCCCGTCCCCGGTCCCCGTGGTCCGTGGGCCAGACAGGAGCATCACCGCCGCGATGCCTGTCGGGCCGTACGACGACGACGGACGACGGCCCGTGAGAGCCCCCTCTTTCCCGGTCGCCGAGGCAGGTGATGATCACTGATCAGATCAGATCAGATCAGATCAGATCAGATCGTACCTACCGGAGCGTACGTATCCGCCATCACTACGGCGACAGCAACAGTGACGTGGGCTCGTATGTGCCGGCAGGCCCGGCACCATACGATTACCATACCACCGGCGTACTCTACGTACGTGCACCGCGCTGCAGGGGCACGGGGTGCGCCGGCCCCGGGTGGGGCGCGCGCACGGCGCACGCACACGTCGCCATCGGCGTGCCTGCGTACCATGCGGCGCGCGACTGTAGCGGCACGGGCCGGGGGGCGGGGGCGGGGAGGCGTGCGACACGGCGCCACGACCTGTCGGCGTCTGTCTCTCCGCAATCGTCCTCTCGCTTGGCCTTTGCCTGCCGCGCTGCTGTCCTGGCTCTGCTCCGGACTCCGGGGGCGGTGGGTGGGTGGTGCTGGTGCAGGCCGTGCTGCAGCAGCTTTGACTCGCGTCCTCCTCCTCTCTCTCTTTCTCTCTCGTGCCTGGTCTACTCCTACTCTTGGGCCAGGCCCACCACGCCAGTGCGCTGGATTCTGCCTCACTCACTCCGTCACTGCTCAACCCGTATCATCCCTCTTGTCAAAAAAAAAAAAAAAAAAAAAAACTCGTATCATCCCATGTTGTAAAAAAAGATTAGTATCATCCCATTGCATAGGAGTAGTACTCGGAAAACCTTTTATACTCTATGCAAGTAGTGTGTGTCTGCAATTTTTACAGCTTCAGACATTGCATATAGAAGCTTTGTTTCAGCTGTCCGTGTTCTAGAGCGTGCTACGTAACATTTTGTTCTGGTCCTCCGTGGAAACGGTCTCGGACTACTACTTTCCAGTGATAAATGTACTCTACTACTAGTAATAACGCTGGATATCCTGGGCAGGATTCGAATTTCGAACTGGCTGCGGTTGTGCCGTGACTTTGCTCGTTGTTTTGTTCCACTCGAGAGGACGGGAAGCACACGGGGGGAGTCGGACGGGACGGGGCGGGGCGGACAGCGACCGGCAACACGCGCGTGGGTTGAACGTTCCTGCATCCCACCTCTCTCAACCGCACTGGCGTTTGCGTGTGGATTCCGTAGACCCGAAACCCCTCCCGTCGGCGTTTCCACTTTTCACGCCTCATTCTTTTTTTTTTTCTTGCGAGAGATACGGGGAAAAGGGAAAATACGAGGAAAGAAACTAGCACTGGAAATAGTGTAGAAAACGTTACTGTCCCTATCTTTACTTCACTAATGAATGAAGTATAGGAGAATTGTTGGAAAATTTTCATTGTGTGTTATTCTTAGTGATAAATATAAAAAGGTAGCTTTCACCGGGACGTTCGGGTAAAAATCAACATTTTCGTATCGAAGAGGCCGAGAAGGGATCACATTAACAGCTGTGCATAGCCAAGTGCCCAAGTTGCCTCCCTACTCGTGAGGTCGCCGGGAGTCAACTTCAGGGAATTTCGCACGGTCGCGTCGCGCCCTTTCTATTCACTTGCATAATTTGACGATGAATTCGCTGGCCAGTTAACATTTTCACGTTGCTTTCTGATGCACTGTGCAAGCAACAACCATACTATTATTAGTCTATAGTCTATACCACCACTACTACCAGTACTAGATATTCATTCCTAGGAGCCTTTTTCGTCGGAGATGACTAGGTTGCCCAGACTACGCTCGGACTTTTCTTTCGTTTTCGTTCGATCAGGAAACCGTGGGGAATCAGGTAGAATGTGTTCATAGCGAGCTCATCAGCTGCCTCGTTCCAAGCCAAGCTGAGTACTTAGCTTCATTCTTGCAGACGAGACGGAGAAGAAGCTAATCTAGCCTAGCATAGCCTGGCCGTGGATGTCGATGCAGCGTGCAACGAAATGGTCAGACGGTACAGAGCACGGGAAAACGATGCAAGCGGCTGCCGCCTGCCGGTCGCCGAGGCGATGGTGATCGAGACGACGCATAGTAGTTGCCAGCAAGCTACAAGGCGGCCGGGAAGGCGCCTCCCGGCAGCGGCCGCTAGGATCCACCGGCAGAGACAAAGCCGTCGCCGTCGGCGTTCCAGTTCCCGGGCTGCAAATTGGCCACCACAGCGGCTGCATGCCGGCCGGAGGCGTGGGAATTATCAGTAGTCGGGTCAAAGCTAATCCCAACAAATAAATCAGACCAAACTCCGCTGTCGACCATATGCTAGATTTCTTTTCTTCCCCCGTTGTCTATTTCTCCTACGAAAATAAGTGCGGATCTCGCTGAATTGCGGGTACCACTAGCAGTCCTGCATTTTAAATAAAAATATCGGAGAAAAATTATACGTAGAAAAAAAGATAGCAGTGTCTGCTCTACAGGGGATTAGAGTTTTGTCGGGCCGTCTCCATTATCGTTTTTGTCACAGTATAGCTGACATCGACCTGCGCTTAGCACTAATTGATTAATTAATCAGGCGAGCCTCGTAAAGAAAAAATAATTATTTGGGTGCAGGACTGCAGGAGTGGAGTCCAAGTCCAAGCAGCGTGTGACGGAACTTGCCATGGCTCATGGGTCATGGCTGTCTACTTGGCTGGAGGTCGTCTGGTCTTCAAGTCTTACTCCACCCCATAAAAAATATAACATTCAAAGAATATGTTTCAAATGTCTCTAATGTACAGTACAAAAAGATTACTCTAAGCTTACATTTCATGATTAATATTAAATATTATTTCTGTACACATATTTGTCCAAGCTTGAAATCTACTTTCTGCGAAAAACAGAGACTTTTAGTGCGCGTGTCCCTCTCCGACGTGGCACTGTCTGCGGAGCTCGAAAGATAGTACAGCTCAAGCAATCACTGTCGCCCCCTCTTTCTTCCTCTTTCTCTCCGGTAAAAAGAATTCATCGCTAGCTACCCTACGACGACCTAGGTGAACAGTGAACTTGATTTGGCCGTGCCACTGGACCCGTATCTGATCGGATCCGATCCGATCGATCCTGCCGTAGTACCGACTTGCAACAGGAGTGAAGCATGGGAGGAGGTGGTCAAAGTAGGCGCCAAAAGTAAAAGGCAGGCACGGCCAGTAACCAACCGGCAGCGTAATATAATAATTAATTTATTAATCCCATTATAGTATTATACTAATCGGCTAGACTAATCCCTCTGGACTCCTTGGACGCAGCAGCAGCAAGTCGCTCCAGCACGCACCGGCCGTGGTGGTGGTAGGCCAGCCAGGCCCACACAACAGGCCAGGTTAGGTCTTCACGTCGGGAGACGAAACTTTTTAAAAAATAAAAAAATGGCACCACGCCATGCCAGGCCACGCCAGTGGTAGTGGGAGTGGTGGTGGACGCAAATTATCGTCGCTAATCTTAATCTAATCCAGCCTAATGTAATGAGCCGGTAATGATGAGGGTGCCGAGGCCGGCCGGCCGGCCGGGGGACCTGCAGCCACGGCCTGCGGCTGCGAGGCCACAGGAGACAGGTCGCCCGGTCCTCCTAGGACTATCGCTGCCCGCTGCAGTGAGCCATGTGCGTGCGTGCCTGTGCCTGGGTCTTGGCGCCAGCCGGACGCCGCGCACGGCGGCACAGGGACGGTCACGGTCTAGTTTACTTTAATCGCGCGATTAGGTGAGGCGTCCGATGGATTAATTAGCTGGAGCATTAGCACCAAACTAATCGTGGATGCGTGGGCCCCGGTGGAGATGCCGAGACGTGATGCTGCCACTGTTCGCCTCGCCCGCGCGCCCGCTTCCTTTTCTTTGCAAGCGAAGAAGTGGGGACGGACTAG
>JAKNSH010112009.1:0-14544 GCA_027790015.1 Cymbopogon flexuosus
GGACCGCGACCTCCTCGGTGGATAAGACCACCGGCTGGGCTGGCCAAGATCAATGTGGATGCGGCAATTTCTAAGAATTCGAGGCGCTCGGCATCGGCTGCAGTGGCTCGTGATGAGGAAGGCAACTTCTTGGGAGCCTCAGCACTGGTAGTGAATGCAAATATTGCCGTTGAGGTGGGCGAGGCGATAGCCTGCCGCGAAGGGCTAGCATTGGCTAGTGACCTTGGTTTGAAGGCAGCAAGGCTGGCCAGTGATTGTGCCAACGCGGTTCGAAGTATCCAGGGCGAGGGGATGGGAAGGTATGGTGCCATCATCCTGGAAATAAAGTCGAGAAGGGACAACTTTGCAAGGATTGATTTCGTCTTCGAAGGACGGAGTTCAAATTTTGATGCACATCTCCTCGCTAGAAGGTCTGTAAATTTACCAGTAGGTAGACATGTATGGTTTTTGGAACCTCCCATTGGCATTTGTAACAATATTTGGTTGAATGAATAAAGACAGTGCTTTACTAAAAAAAAAGAGTAATATAATATTACCAATATCAAAAGGAGTAGATTCCCCTTAAAAAATATCAAAAGAAGTAGATTAAATAGATTTTGGTACAACTGATGTTGGCACAAACGATGGGGTGTAACAGAATCAGAGTCCAATCAGATTGTTTAGAGGTAGTGGAAACAATGAGACATGGAGGTTTTTCGGCGACAATTAGTGCTCCAGTCTATGATGAATGCAATTTGCTTTGGTTAGACTTTGTATCTATTTCTTTGGATTATTGTAATCGTGAGGCAAATAGTGCTGCTCATGAATTAGCTAGAGTCGCAATGCAAAGTAAATTAGTCTGTAACTTGGTCGATGAACCCCCTAGTTTCATACTAGGAGTCTTGGCGAACGATATATCTCTGATTCCAATTCAATAAAATGCGCCAGATGGCTTCACTCAAAAAAAAAAAAAAGGTAATTCTGTGATTGACATTCATATACCATCTTGACACAGACAACCGACTGTTGTTCAGCCCGTCCTAATTTTTTTCCTAGCTTCGTCCCTGATTGGCCATACTTCCACGACCAACTTGCAGTGGTAGTTCGGTTCGTTTTCGTATTTGTGGGCACCGTATGCTATGAAAACTAGAATCATCGTGATGTGTGGTGAGATCCAAATCATGACGTGGACACGAGATGCAGGTGCAGTGCACCGATCAGATCAGAAGGGAAACACCGGACAAGATTCCTAGTCACCCGGCCAAGACAGCTGAGTGACGCACGCGAGAGTAACGTGTGTGTGCTTAGCTACGCATGTTTCTCGTGATACGCCCAACGGTCACAATGCACGGTCGAAATCGTATCATACAGCACGTTACTTAATATTGCAGTCTGCAGCAGCACCTACTATTTATACCTGATGAAGTGATGAGTACAGTACTTACGATTAGCATTAATATGCATAGGGTACCCTATTAATCTATATTATCATTATATTTAATGTAAACATGCGCGCCTGCAGAGGCGAAGTCATCAAACAGAGCGTACGTGTGCTGCCCGCGCGCTATCGATTTCAAGGCCGTTGCAGCTGCGGCAGCGACGTGGGGAACTCGTGGCGGTTGCTTTGAGCATCCAGGCACATCTGGAGCTCCTCGTTCTTCTCGGCGGCGGCGTGCAGCTGCCCCTCCAGCTCCGTGATCCGCCGGTCCTTGGCGTCGGCGTCGGCGTCGGCGTCGCCCACGGACTTGCCGGAGAAGAAGTAGCCCGGGACCCGCGCCAGCCGCGCCAGCATGGAGGACGGCTTCGTCGCCGTCGCGTCGATCGCCTCCTCCCAGGCCGCCCTTGCCTTCCAGCCGCCGTATAAACCCAGCGTCGTCAAACCCGACGCCTTCGCCCTCCCGTACCAGCGCGACGTTATTATTGATCCGACGAAGCGCGACATTATTATTGATCCGACGAGTTCGCTGCCGGCCGGCCGGCCGTTGGCTCCGGACTCCGGTGGGTCTCCTCTTTGCTGCTTGGCGCGTCTCGATCTGCTGGCCTCTACCCGGCGAGAGTACGACGATGATGAACTGGCGATACCGTGCGCGTCTTAACCCGTGGATATATGATGCTGTTGCTGTACGTGTTGGGATCGATGTGGCTGTATATATTTCACTGCACGCGTGGATTGTGATGTAATTGGAGTCTGTGTCGTGTGCGGTTGACCGGCTCGTGTACGGCTCGTGTAGGTTTTTTTTTTTAAAAAAAAAGGAAACCGGGTCGGGGTCGTGTGGGTAGTTATCACGAATCGTAAAAGAACCAATCTAATTGCTTTGTTTTCAATTTTATCATTCAAACCAATATATTAGTAACATACTCATTTCAGTGATTCTTCATAAATATCTACTGCTTATAATATAAAAAAAATACAATGGTTTTTCTCTTGGTAACACACGGACATATCTGGTCCCTACTGTTGTAAAAAAGAATCAGAATGGTTTTCCTCTCGTGACAACAACAGGATATATTTGCCCAGTCATGCTGACAGAAATTTAGTAAGCCAAACATTGGTGAAGGCATGGCCAGCTAAAATTGGTGCTCGACCACGATAACCAAATCACAGGAGGAACTTGCACAAACAATGACCAATCTGTACGAATTTTAATCGATCCAGTTCAACACACACAACCCAACCTTAAGCTGTCAAAACAAATTTGATATCTAGCTTGTCAGAATAATTCGACAAATTATGCTTTCCTCGAGGCATTGTTTAAAGAATGATATCAAAATCTGTCCTAAGAGTCTCCCATGAAGCAGACGGGTAATTGCCAGTTGGAGGAAGCATGGTAATAGCAAATCATGAAGAACCCATATTGCTGAAGCATGGTAGTTGTATTTGTGTCCGTATGCTTGGGCCTATTGTACGCCTACCCACCTGGCATAGTCGATCCACCTGCAGAAAAGCATATTTAGTAGGTGAACTGATAATCACAGACAGCAGTGTTAATCTCCTGAGGGTACAGAATACTCACAGTAGAGAACCCAAAAACGTATTCCCTGTCCGAACTGCAAAACTTGCAGCACTCAATACTAGTTTGTGGTGGTGCAGTAGTGGCTCGAGCATCCGCTGTTCAATCACTCCAGCCAAAATCTGGTATCTGTTCAAATTTCAAGAGCAAAATGATCGGAAACCGTTTGGATGCCATTGTTTCATAAAACCATTGTATCCAGAAATGTAGTTTTGGAAAAACAAGACATGCAAAACCATGTTTTAGGAGGGAAAAAAACAGTGCTGCATGCCTGCATGGAGTTTCTAAAACTGCAAAAACATTGGCCTGTTTGGATGACAGTGCAAAACAGTGGTATCAAGAAACATTAGTTTTATACAAAACTGTGCTCTAGAAAAAAGAGGTCATGAGTTCAATTTCTAAAACTACATATACAAAGATTGTTTTGACAAAATCATGGTTTAAAAACTGCAAGGTTTGTTGTATCCAAACATCCAGGAAGTTTTGAAACCAAATTATTTTGCATAACTGTAGTATTTATCCAATACTTCATTAGCTATTGTGAGCTGTTTCATTTGCCTTGCCAAACACTCATTTTCAAAACAGCTTCATGAGTGAAGCTGTTTTTCTCTTCTCACAAAGACATGAGTTGTGATGAAGATGAAAAAAGTAGCATCCCAGCTCTCTCATTTCTCTCTCTCAACCATGTATGAAGCTGTTAAAGCTGTTTTGCCAAACGGTTTTCCCAAAACAGCTCCGCTTCACCTAGAAAGTTGCTCATGAAGTTATTTTCTAAAAAAACAACTTCATCAGCGAAGCTGAGCTGTGCCAATCGGGCCCTAAGAAATCAATCAATCATAGTATAAAAAAACTGCAGTTTCAGAACTCATTGATGTGCAGTACCATGGTTTAGAAAAAAGAGGCTTAGAGTGGAGTTTTTAAAACTCCAAAAGGACTAAAGTTTTAGGAATACCATGGTATTAAAAAATACAAAGTTTGCTGCATCCAAACACTTCATGGCACTCTAAAACCAAAGTATTTCACAAAACCATGGATTTTTTTTTTTCTAAAACTCCAAACATACATTGTATCCAAACAGGGCCTTCAAAACCGAAGGGTTTCACAAAACTTAATATTTTACTTAGCACTTAGCAGTAACATGGTTCTGAAACCACAAGGTTTGTTACAAATAACAACCTTATTTTTTCAAAACCAAGTATTAAAAAAAACATAGTATCTCTCCAATATTCTGAAAACACTTTGTATCCACTAAGCACCAAACAGACTAGCAACAAGTTAATGAAATATTTTTATGGCATCTACTGTAAGGAGTTGAGAGAAAGCATTTCTTCTTTTGCTATGGATAATATGCCATTAGCATTTGGTACTTCAAAATAACAAGGTCTTGTAGACATACAAAATCAGAAATGTACAAGAATTGTAGTTATACTAAAGTTCAAAAATCATAGATCATATTATGAAGTGCACAGTAGCTTACATTGATATAACATAGAAAATCAGAAATGAACAAAATATTTAACAAAGAATAAAGAGCCATGATACATTTGCATTAGTTCTTTCCATCAAAAGTAGTAAAAAATATATCTCAGATGATATCCTAACATGGATTTTCTACCTGAGGAAATGCTCCCACAATATCAGTTGGGGCATAACAAAAGTTTCAATAGACCAAGATATTACAATGAGATATATCATTCCTGCCATACATTCCATTTCAACTCATACAGTATCGTCTTTGGGACAGGCATACTTTGGTCCCCTTGTCATTTATGTAAACAACGGTACTTCAAATTTTTCTGCTTTAGGTATACAAACTCTCAAAATGCATATCTATGTCCCTATACTTGCTAATTGTGCCACTCATGGTCCAAACCAACCTAATGACCTAATATTTTGACCCCATGTATATTATTAGGCTCCAAGTTATCGCATAGTCTGCATGCCATGTATGTTTTTTGAAGGAAAAACACCAGGGTATGCTCCTTCCAGTTTTATTAAAAAAAATACAGAAAATAAAGAAATTGAACAAAAGAGATCAAAGCCTACAGAGAGAAAAACAGCAAAGGAAACTAAGCAAGCTCTCCCCAGTGTGGGATGGGCAGGAATTAGGATAGAAAATCAATCCAGTTTGGGAAGATAAGCCTATTTTCATCATTAGTATATGAGACTGAAGTCTTGCTTCATCTATGAAGTCTGTTTCCAAGAAGCAGTACTTGGACATGTGTTCTCAAAAATGCCATGTATGTGAGTCAGCACTATCTATATGATTACATTACATGACCTTGAGTAGTGGAATTAGTAAATTTAGAATATAGAGTAGGGATTCTCCAAATGGTTTCTCTCCACAAACAGATGGAACCCTACAAATGGAAACTGTTTCTAGAGAGAAACGATAGAATCCCTAAAACATGTCGGATATTCAGAGCCAGAACCAGAAACATTTCTTGAATTCTCCTAGAAACCAGAAAAACTTGTTTCACAGGAGAATCAAAATCGGTTTCTCTCTAGAAAAATCGGTTTCTCTCTAGAAAAGTTTCTTCGAGAAATTGAATCCCTGCAAATCAGGGCCATATTTTTGCATTTTTTGAGAGCAAGGACCTAGATGAGAATATGGGGTGAGTTTACGGAGAGCTGGTGAGTTTTACTCTTTATGTATGTTCCACATGCTACCATTTCCGTTCCCACAACTATACAAGGGTGCATGTCCTAGACTCCTAATGCATCATATATCCATATATAGCCTCCAACCGTGCAAACTGGAATAGTTACTCTGAATTAGAGGGATCAACATAACATAATCACTGAAAGAATTTCATTAAAGTAAATAATTAATCAATTGACAAATTAGAATATCAGGAAACTCGTTTGAGAAGATGATGTTTACCTGAGGTTACTGGAAATTGCCATGTACACACCATATGCAACACTAGTTGATAAAATTGGAAGATTCTCAACTTCGCCATCAAAATCCTTGCTGGCAGCGTGCCTTGCTTTTATCAGTGCATTGGTCACACCAGTGCCGACCTGGGAAAAAAAATGACCACGCATTGTAAGCTCTTACATGTTCTTCAATAGCAAAGATGGTATTGAGCCATTGACTAGACAACTGATTGTTAGACACCAAAACTAAACAGTATCACCAATTTACCGCCTTGACCTTATACTTATACAAGAACAAAGACACTCTGGGAGGTTGGTAATATGTTCTACAAGTATTCATCAATATATCTAACATTTACACCACCTATACAAAAGGGAAAAAAAATCAATACATAATAGGTTTGCACATTCCAGGGCTCGCGGTTTTCCAATAACAATGGCCATCCATAGCAATATAGCATATACAAAGACAAAAATGATTCAAGCATTTCCTAACTATGTATGACATTATTTTGTTTACTTCCTGCTTAGCACGAAGTTCAGAAAAGAAACTATGGTAGTGTTGCAATTCAACAGTAAGTCAAAACAGACTGAGGACATTACAATTGCATCATGACAAACTTACCAGAGAGGCACTAGTTCCGACAGCAAAAAGCTTTGCGCCATTCCTCTGCAAGAAGACAAATTGTAAGTTCATAACAAAAGGCCATAAAACTACTCAATGTCAATTGTTGATTGTGAGCAACACATCAGAGCACAGAAATTCAACTTTACCACTATAGCTCCTAATCTCTGCAAAAGTGAGTATGATGTCCCAGACAGAGCAACCTGCAGAAGTTCCATATAAGTTCACAAGTCCCTCAAAAAATCATAACTTTCCTTTCAGAATAAACAAAAAAGTTCAATCTATACAAATAGAAAAGAGGAAAAGGGGGGATAAATCTAAGGGACTTGATTCAATCCAATGAATCGTCAAGATCATGCTACCTGGAAGGCATTGTCTGGGCAGTTGTAGAAGAACTTAGCAATGGCTCCAGAATTCACAGCTAGTGGTGGCTGTAAAGACACGGTTGGAGCAGGAAGCCATACAAGCATAAAATCTGCAACTATTGCCATGACCTGGAAAGTACGAAGACCTAATAGAGATTAAAACTTTTGCAAAGGAAAACCAGTGAATAAATAAATATAGTTAACAACAGAGATTGAATTATTCTTCTTAATTAGCACAGATGAAAGGTTGAACCATTTCCTGCATTACCATTAACTAACTTTCAACACTGATTAACATTCAACTGTGAAGGCTGACTTGGGAAGATCTTGCAGTTGAAATACTGTTTGGGAAAGGGGTATACAAAAGTAAACTAGTTATAAAAAATTGCCGTAATTTGATAATCTGTTTACAGTTGAAGTAGCAAAACAATTAGTGGTAGTGTTTTTCGCTGCAAGTATGAAAGGCTAAGGCAAATGATTGCCATTTATTAATGCAATTTCAGAATTTCCATAGGATACTCTTTTCTGCCATAATTCTTCTAGCGCACATACAGTGAATGCATCAAGGAAATCAAACATTTAGATGTGAACATCTTCTGGTTATTTATTTAGTACCAAATGAATTATAGAGCTTCTTATATTTCAATCGTGTTAAAGTCTTTATTTAATAGAAACAGTACCCATTGCAGTAGTCTTTATATTTAATCATGTTCAAGTAGGTGACAGACTGATGGTGTTTCTGCCACCAGCTCATCTGAAATGAGGCTAAGGCTATCAGCTCAGCTGGGTTAAACAATTCATCAGGCATCCAACCAGCTCTTGGAATAGAATCCATGCAGTCCTAAGCAAGCAGCTAGCCACCTTCCCGCTACAGATTGCAACAGAGAAAAGATTATTAAAGCATCGCGGAGGCACCAACCCTGTGAGGCCACATACTCCAGCACTCCTTTCTATGCCAGCCACCATCTTCGTCCCATCCAGCAAGCACATGCATACCATCATCTCCTACTTGTCAGTAAGCAGATCCAATGGCCGCTGACACCTCCCTTTCAGCAAGATGCTGCGTCTGGCCACAAGAAGCCACTCTCTTCTGACCAGTAAGCTCATGTGTTCACAGTCATCCTACTCCAGTGATCAGGCGTCTGCTGCCTCTCTATGCCAAAAGGCTACCTCATGTTTGCCACTGTTTCTCCCTGATGTGAGCAGGTGTGTCCTCCACCACCCTGCTCCCCATAGCAAGAATGCACCCTTTGCCACACTATTTGATCCCCGCCAGTAAGAACATGAACACAGGCCATCCTAGTCCCCCCCAGGCCAGCAAGCACTTCGCTGTAGCCTTCCTCCTGCCAATTAGCAGCTGCATCAGCCTGCATACAGTCTGTGATGCACATCATCACTGCTCACGGGTATACCTATTCTATGCCTGAATTTTACTGGAAGGACGTACCCAGTGCCGTAGGCTCCCGCACTGCGGGGTCTGGGGAAGGGAAATTAGCCAACAGCCTTTCCCGCACTAATGTGTAGAGGCTGGGGCTTGAACCCTGGACCTCTTGGTCACAGCCGCTCTATGCCTGAATTTTACTGGAAGATCATGCAAAAATGCTACAAAGCCATTTTTTCCCTGTTCATTAGGTTCAACTCAGCATGCTTGACAGTTGACATCAGAAGCAACAATACTCTCAATTTGGGTTATTCACTCATCGATTGTTCCAATCACTATTATGTATTATTATGTGTTATCTACCTGGGTGAAATATGTACATTTGCAGTGTTATGTTCCAACCACATGAAGTGAAGAAATTCCCTTGCCAGTCTGGCTCAGTTTGGCAGCCCTTGCCAGGCTATAATTGGTGGCATGATACAGTTCATTTGGCACACTGCCAGTGAAGTAGAAGACAGAACTCAATAAAGAGTTTTGAACTATCTATGTCATGCAAAAATTCTTCTGCAATGCCATTAGTGGTGAACTGGTAATGCTTCAGGTAGACAGTGCTAAAAAAACGCAGCAGGAGCATGCACAAACACGGAAAGCAGCAGCGCGCAAAGAAACATGATCTTCTTGCGCCATGGCCGCAGCCACCAATTCCGCATCTTGTGTTGGTGCCAGCAGCAAGGAGAATCCTGAGAACCAACTCCTCAAGTAGCCGCCGGTGCAGCGCAGCGCCGCAGCCCTGCCACCCCACGCGCACCACCCTGGGATCCTAGACATTGCAGCTGTGTGGGCAGAGACCCTGCGGCCGTGCAGGCGGAGACCTGTGCGGTGGGGGGGGGGGGTGGCGGGCGCGGCTAGCTGTGCTCCTGGGAGGGAAACAGGAGGGGAATAGAATGGGAGTGGATAAGGCTGGGGTGTATGTTTTTAATGGGCCTGGGCCTCTTAATATCTTCTGGCCAAGGCAAATACTACTGCTGGCTTGCTTGGCCTGTTGTAACAAGGCTGACTGAATCTGTGATGCAGCGATGTAATTCACATCCCGGCAACAAAAAGAGGAGAAAACACAAATGTTTAATCGTGTTTAATATCTGCTTAAGCATCCTAGGTGCTAATCAGTAGCCTGGCACCTGCCTAGTGCTTTGCGCTTTTTGGAACATTGTAGGTAGGTCTTGTTTTTTGAGATAAATTGATGGTTATTTGTACAAAATTTTTAATTAAAAAAACACGATTATGTAGTGTCTAGGTAGAGTGCAGAAAATACGGAAAGGCCTTACCATGTTGGACTTCAAAAGTCAAATACTAGATAGAAAAATTATTAAAAAAACATTGTAAAGGGACATATCTAGAGCTATCAGTTAACTTGTGCTAACATGCTAGCCACATCAGTTAGGTAAGCTGGCATGGAAGTTGTCAAAACATATGTGAAGATAAGTCCTTAAAACTGTCCTAAGTAGTAAGAAAAGGAAAGGAGGAAAAACATTCACTTAAAACCCTTTCTCATGTTTACTATAGAACAGATTGTATTTTGGCATTAAATATTATAGGGCTACAGTTTCTTTCTTTCTTTTTGGAAATTGATTTTATCTTGTCTAAGGGGACTGGCATGTTAACATTACATATGTCCCAAATTTTTGAAATAAAATAATGGATGGTCATTTTCGCTTACTTTTAGCATGTTATATTGACCTCTGAAGCAGTGGTGAAGGGTGAACTAAAAGCAAGCAGGGGCTAAATGCAAAAACTATTGTAATAGCTATTGAAGCTTCTCGGGTATAACTACGTATACAGTTCTATAAAGCATCCATCAGGATTATAGGCTACCAAAATTAAGTATAGACTACAAAAGCTACTGCTGTCAGAGGAGGGGGGCAAGGCCCAATTTATAGGGTAGAGATGGAAAGCGTGAAAAAGTGTGATTTGTTGGATTGCTGTATTATCCAAAAAAAAAAATATGCATGTGACATGGAAGCACCTCCAACTTCAACATAGCCATTCCAAATAAGATAAATTCTCTGGCCAGAAAATTAAGACAATACAACAGAAGCAAAAAAAAAAAAAAAAAAAAGGCTGCTAATAGTATTAGAGTATATTGAAGGAAAATGCCAAGTTGGTCACAATGAAAAAAAAACAAAAGGGACTTATAGAAGCATACCACATCTGCAATCACAAAGTCAAGCTCTTTGACAAAGTTCTCCCTCCTTTTCTCATACTCTGCAGCAGTCTAGCAAATCAAAGGAATTATGTCAAACTAGCTGCAACAACTGAAACCAGGTCTAGATAAGTGGTGGGCACAAACAAAGCTCAATCATACTGTTAACATGAAATGAATAAATAAAAGACCTATAAAGATGTGGCATATTACATATGGGCATCAGATGTTAGACCAATCAGCATTGCATTGCAGTACTCTTTTCTTCTTTGAACAGTTAATAGTGTTCTTCAGCCATGCATATACCATAAATTTGTGTACACAGGGTTTCTAGTAGAATTTGTGTGCACAGGGTCTCCAGTAGCAACAGGTTTGTATTTGATAGGATGACTACATATAGAGCCAATAGTGGGACACTACTACGTACTGGCAATGACAGGTTGTACAATGCTATGGCAAGTGGTACCCTAAAGTATAATACTGCTCCAAAATCAGAATCACTTATATTATGGAGCAATATTATACTTTAGGGTATGCAAAGGCTTCTTTATTCATTTTTTTGTCTACTGAATCTGCATTTGCTTTCACGAAGATTCCAATTAGGTTCCCTCCTACCCTTTTGCGAATAGGTTGCTCCTTATTAACTGGGAGAACTTTGCGAATTGGTTGCTCCTGATTAACTGAGAGAACAAAAGGCTTGGGCTATGCCAAGTCCAAAACAAACGCGCCCAAGCAAGCATCATTTTGACTGAAACGGAGCAGTGCAACAGTCGGGACAGCACGCATCTACCATCACATCCCAGCCCCGAGTCCTAAAATAAATCTGAGCCAGGAAATCAGCTTGGCATGTGAGCCCGGCTACAAAAGGCTTGACACCACAACCGGTCAAACCCCACCGAACCAGACCACATCTGATGATCTGAATCACAAACCACAGAAAAGAAAGTGATAACCGAAAAAAAAAAGGAATTACGAAACTCCCGCGTACCTTGGTGAAGATGCCGACGCCGCACTCTATGGCGACCTTGGTGAGGAAGAGGTCGTCGGCGAGGAGGCGCTCCTTGAAGCCACCGAACTGCAGGAGCCACCTGAACACCGGCGAGGCCTCGAGGTCCACGAACCGCCGCACGATCTCGGCCGGGATGCGGCCGCCCTCCACGGCGGCGGCGAGGTCGGCCGGCAGGCTCTCGAGCTTCCGCCCGAGCTGCGCCAGAACGAACAGCGCCTCCCTCCTGTTGACCGAGGCGTCGTCGCTGCCTTCGCCCTCGCTGCCATCGCCTCCTCCCCCTCCGCCTCCCCCACCTGAGGGAGGAAGGTCGTCCTCGCCGCCGCCGATTCCACTGTCGGAAGAGGCGAGCGGGAGGGAGCTGTCGGCAGAGGCGAGCGGGAGGGGAGGGAGGTGGGGGCGGTTGAGGCGGAGCGAGGGGAGGTGGAGCGGGAGGGAACGGGGGAAGGGGAGGGTAGTGGGGTGGAGCGGCGGGATGCTGGGGAGAGGCTGGACGCGGAGGTGGATGAGGGCGGCGGGGGAGGAGAGGGAGAGGGAGGTGGGGCGAGGAGAGGCCATGGATGTGTGTGTGGTGGAGTGAAGGCGGCGGGCGGTGGGTTTTTGGGAGGGAGCGGCGGAGGAGGCGGGCTGTGGGTTTTTGGGAGGGAGCGGGCCGTCGACCGGGAGGAAGAGGAGCAGCGAAGTAGAGAGCCAAGTGCCAACGACCCACCACCGGTGGGGCCCAGCCTTTTCCTGTACAGCGAGTCCACCCCGCCAGGGGTTGGTAGGTCGCTTGACTGGAAGTAGGGAGCCAATGACCCGCCGGCGACGCCCAACGCTACACGCTGTCACGCTGGAAGAGTGGGAGTAATCTCAGCTGAAACTAGCCTTCCACCGCTCCACGTCTTCGTCACATGTCCAGCTTACATGATGTTCCGCGGTTGGTGAGGATTGCACAAGCTGCGGTAGCTCGCTTTGACGAGAGGTTGAGGAGGCTATGTTTGGTTTCAGTGACTCAAAAGGCTCCCTTCATCCCAAATTATGAGTCATTTTAGTTGATGCAGTTTTCTTGTCGCAAGATCTGAATTCATTGCAACCATAATATTATATTAGGAGTTTATATGTCACGTGTAGATTGTGACTCCTTAATACTGAACTATTTGCAACAACAACGATTGAATGGGCCACCGACTCGTCTCTAGCGGTTACCGGAAGAGAGTGTTGATACTTAAACGCACTGTCACACACCATCATCACGTGCAAACCACCATCTATGTAAACTGGACCACATGGTTTTAGAAAATCGGATGATCCGGTCTCGTCGGGACAAATCAAAGAACGCTCGCCCTCGCCGCGAGGGACTCGTCAAGGCGAACACTTTTAATTTTCCTCAGAACCAGATTACCTTTTTTTTCAGGTTGGTACTGCCAATTTTGGTTGCAAACAATTACTTTTTGATCTTTTGTAGAGAGATTGAACCAATAGGGCCATTTAGAATCAAATTCCATTTGCTGGATCCCAACTTCCAAATACTACACTTTAGTGTGAATCAAATCTGTGATCAGCAATCAATTGAGATGCTTGAAAGGTATTGATATTCATAATCACGTGATAAATGCAAAACGACATTCTTCCTTTCTATCTATGCACACGTGCTACCTTGTGATTTTTCGCTTTGTGATTCCTGTATCATGCATGCGCTAGCATGATCTTTTAATAGTTTACCATCATGGTATGAAAATGTTTCATAAAAGTGCTTTTCGTTTACTGCAGGAAATGAACACCAATGGTGAGACTCAAAACTTGTACAGGTAAGCGGATGAAAATTCAAAAGTTGTACGGGTGAGCGGATGAAAATACATGCTGACTCACCAACACAAACATGAACGGCAAGTACTTATGTTAATGAGGTAAAAATAAATTGCTGGCTTAAACTCAAGGATGACTATTGACAGAATAAGAAACATTACAACAAACGTCTCGGAGACAGACATCTATGAAACCATGCATAATCTGCTCATAAATACATGACCAACAAGACCACCTCTTTGTCGATCTGGGCATACTTTAGCTGCTCTGATGATGGGTGCCTGTAAAACTGTAAAAAAGAAAGCTGTACCTAAGCACCTCCTTGCCATACCCCACAACCATGTCTCTGCTCATTTGTCGCAAGGGGCAGATAATTAATCTGACTTAATTGGTGCCTGTGGTCACATCTAGTCAGATGAGTCCAAACCATAGTCAAGCATTTCTTTTATGTTTAGCTTGATAGAAGGTCCCATGGATGAGCACAAGTACGCCGTTTTCCAGTATATCCCCTTAGCACCAGATGGCTTGTTCCTCTCTACAGAGCGCTGCGAATGGATAGCAAAACTATATCAACACTATCCTCAGTAAAATGCTGAACAGAGATAAATGTTTTGTAGTAACATAGATCTTACAACAACAGCCATGAAGTTTGCAATGAGATCTTCCTCCGGAAAGTCAACCTTGCCAAATGGAATATGGACAATTCCTGATTTATCAACTCTGTATTCAACCTTCCCTTTCTTGAACTCTTCGATAGCCTGGAACCGTTCGCACAATTAGCACAGTCTATTTCATTGGTCTCTAAGACAATTATCACTACAATTGTGTTTAACTGATTCAATTTTGCAGCCACTTTTCAAATTTACAACCATTTTTCAAAGATGTTCAAATAGGATGTAATACTCCCTTATGAACAAAAGGACATCTGGACCCTACTTTAACTGCCATTTCCAAGGTAGATCAATTATTAAGATACCAATACCAATAATATTAGGCTGCAAAGCGAGCTGTGAGTGTAGCAAAAGGTCAGGCGTATGATGACCTTTACGAGCGGCTAGGGATGAAGGAAGGGGAGAAGGGCATTTATAGGATGGCTAAGATCCGAGAGAGGAAGACAAGGGACATCAACAAAATCAAATGCATCAAGGACGCGACAGATCGACTTCTGGTGAAGGATGAGGAGATCAAGGACAGATGGAGAGAGTACTTCGACAAGCTGTTTAATGGAGAGAATGAGGGTCCTACCCTTGAGTTGGACGACTCATTTGATGATACCAATAGACGCTTTGTGAGGAGAATTCAAGAGGCA
>JAKNSH010112349.1:0-10508 GCA_027790015.1 Cymbopogon flexuosus
CTGTGGGTCTGCTATCCCCGTGATCCATGCGCAACCCTTCCGTGATTTGTGCGCCTTGCCTTCTTGCGGGCCCGCTCTTCCTCGCGCACTGCGTCGGATCGCGGACAGACGGTGATGCGGGGGGGCGCGCACGCCGCGCGCTGTGTGCGCCGCGCACACAGAAGTCGGTTTCAGTTCACTAACCATATCTCTTATCAAATAAATATGGAGACTATTCTTTCTCACACTTTGAAAACATGAGGGCCTATTTGGAAGACAAATGCAGAACACATGAATGATCCAAACGCATCATCTCTACTCCTTTCATGTGTAATCCAAACAAGGAATATTGGAGGAATATTTATCAAACCAAACATATCCTAAGTCGCCATGATCGGACACGCCTTGCATCCTCATAACGTGCCCAATGCTTCTTTGAGGTCAAAAGGCAGCAGTGAAAAAAAATTGGTCAAGATCATCAACACTGCATAGAGTGTTCGAGCAAAGAGGTCACCAGCAACGTTCCATACTACATATTGGGAGAGAACCTGCAACGTCCAAAACAAGTGACCATCATGCATGCAAGCAAGCTGGTCACTACCACCTCCAGGTTCTATGGGACAACCCTACCTTACCGACTACTACATACTAGCTAGTGCTACCATTACTACACTACTAACCCTCCTCGTTCCTCAAAGCTACCTGCTAATCCTGCTGCTATGCCATGCCGGTGCCCGAGCCGATGCCAGTGCCAGTGACATCGTGTCTTAACTGCCTTCTTCCTCGGTGCCTGCTTTCAGGTACTCGCCGTCCCCGCTCTGCGCGCCGGAGCTGGTGCCACCCCTGACGTCAACCGACAGCGAGGTCGATCCCTCCTTGGCGCCGCCACTGCCGCTGCGGCCAAAGCCAGAGAACATGCCGGCGTTCATCATGCTGTTGCCGGCACCAGCGCCAGCAGCACCACCCATGCTGCCCTCGCCGTGGAGGATGTTGAACCCAGTGGTCGTGCCGCCGCCGCCCCCTGATGCCATGCCCAGCTGGCCGTGCGCCGCCTGCTGCTGCTGGAGTGGTGACATGGACGGGTGCGCGTACATCATGGAGGACCGCGCCGCCATTAGCGACTGCTGGCTCATCATCTGCCCGGACTGTGGTGGCATATACCGAGGGCCCGGCTGCATCATCAGGTTGGACGGGTACTGCAGACATTGCCAAGTGATAGCGGTAATTAGAGCAGTCCTTGTTTGGCTAATGAAAATGTCTGGGTGTTAGAGCAGCAAGGACGAGCAGCATTAGCAGTACCTGTGATAGCGGTGCAGTCTGTGGTGGCTGGCTGTCAGCGATGGCGGCCAGGTACATGAGGTTGTGTTGGAGCTTAGCTTGGTGCCTACAAGACAACATTAGGTGGCAGAGACGAGAACACTCAGTTTAGGATATCCATAGTTCATTGCACAGCGGAACAATGCATTGATTGTTGACAGATATACTATAGTACTACTACAGAAGTCTCCTTCACCAGTTGTCAAAAGGAAGCAGTGAACAGATGAGGATGCATGCTATTACTTGGAAGGATGATTGAGAAAGAAGCATCAGAAGTAGATTCAGTTATGGAAGAACTATAGAAGGTGTGATATATGACATTGACATGATGCCATTACAGGCCACAAAAACAGTAGGCTGAACAAAACAGTACATGGTTGGTCTTTATCACGTGAACATTTGCCAAATATATCAATCAGTACTACAGCAGCCTAACCATTATCGGAGTGCAAATATGGAATCGTTCATCGCGAAAGGAGCATTTCAGAAAGAAACATATTTTAACAGTCAACAAATTAGGCTTGAATGTTTGATGCTGGACTGAACAAATGGACATTTTTGTCCATGTTAACACAGGTGTTTCTAGAGTACAGCTGCTACTACATCCATAACCATGCATAACAAATCACGCAGGGAGATGAACATGATAGTCAGTAACACACCTTTCACACTCCTCCACCTTGCCACTGTTCTGGTTGTCGAGGATGGCGAGGATCAGCTGCTTGTTCTCATCCAGGTACTGCACAGTTCAGGGTCGAAAACGTATTAGCATGTCAATACATTCCAGTAGACGGTTGTACCTATCATCGCTGACCACAGACGGAGCATTTACTTTCTCATCCATCTACTGCAAACGATGAAATCAACGTACTAAGTCGATCTCAAATACTTTGCAGACCAGTGAACAATACTTATACGACGGACCAACACGGCAGTTCGTCCCCAATGAAGATGAACTGCCTTGGAGATTCCATGATTGATTCGGTAGTACTACGCGTCTCTCCTCCCAATCTAAAGATCAATCATTGACTGACACGGGACATGAGCATGCAAACACTTCGGCAAGGTCAGGACATGCAGTCCGCAGTCCGGGCCCCTGGCTGTTAGCATTTCGGCGTTTGGCTGTGAAGCTGGGAGCTTTTTAAGGGTCTACTAACAGTCAAACTCCAATGGGCGGCCGGCAGTACAGGGCACGCGAACCTACATTCGCTCCTACCCACATGAATTTCAGAATATGGACCAGATCATGCTTTCCCACAGCATGGCCAATAAGGGCCTGTCTGTGAGCTTGTGACAACTCAGTATCTGCAAAATTACTTTGAAAAAAGAAAAACAAACATGTAATAAGATATTTTGATACTACAGTCCTTTTATATGTTTCCTTTGATGGAATATCCCAAACATTTGATAAAGATGCAAATCTCACAGCTTTTCTATGTTTCCTCGGATGGAAATATCCCACATGATGCCGCCTGGCCAGGCTTTAAAGATTGCTAGGCAGGAGACAGGTGCAGAGTGCAGGCCTGGCATCGTTACTGCTTGCGAAAAACAGCAGGGGGTGTATGATCATTCACAGCAGGTCACCAACCAAACCGAGCTACAAAAGGTTGGGGTTTAGATGCGGAGATAATGGAGGTATTCAAATCATGTGGGCGACAACAGCAAAAGAATACTAGGACCAAATAGACTGCAGCAGTTTGAACTGCAGAGGAAATCAGAAGCGAGGGACCATCTGAAAACACGTCAATATAAAATAACACAAGGACATGGGATCAATCGAAAGATGAAAAAAAAAAAGAAAAAGAAATCAACACGAAGAAGAGAAGAGAAGGGAGGATAAAGAATATCATGCAAGATTGATAAAAAGAAGTGGGGAGGCATTTTGGCAGTGGTTAAAAAGAATATTTGCATTTACAGACATGGGATCAATCGAAAGATGAAAAAAAGAAAAAGAAATCAACACGAAGAACAGAAGAGAAGGGATAAAGAATATCATGCAAGATTGATAAAAAGAAGTGGGGAGGCATTTTGGCAGTGGTTAAAAAGAATATTTGCATTTATACAGATTAAAAAGAAGCAAGTAAAAGCGAAGATACTAGTGCAGAGAAAAAAAATCAAGAAAGCAAGAGATTGGGGAAAAAATCAGGGAGGGTAGAAGAACGAAAAGGAGAGAACTTTGACTGATCTGACACTCTGACGAGCGAACGATTGCAGAAACGAGAAAAGAGGAAGGAAGAAAGAAAGCCAAAATCAAAAAGCGACAGCAAAGGCAAGATCACAGCACAAACAAAGAAGAAAAGATTCAAAGACACGAGGATATCGCGGGGGCGGGGAGGATGGGGGCGATTTGGGTTAGGATCAGGACCTGCTGGATGAGATCGGTGGTCACAGCGGCAGACGAGGTGTAGCCCCCAATCATGTTCTGGTTCATCTGCATCAGGTGTTGCTGCTGCATTCCAAGACCACCACTGCCAAAAAACTTACGATCCCTCCCTGCCTCTCTCTGCGCAGCCTACACACCGCCGCCGCCGCCGCTTCTTCTTCTTCTCCTGCGCAGCTTCTTCTCCCTCTCCTCTGCGGTTCCTTTCGAACAGGGCTGGCGAAAAAGCTGGAGAGGATTCCTTGCGGCTTGGGGTTTTGGCGAGAGATGAAAGCGGGGTTTTTGCGCAGGTCAGGCCGCCGCTGCGCCTCTTGCTTCAGCTGTTTGGTTCCCTTCTCTTTATAAAAAGAGGAAGTAGAACTAGGCTTGACGTGTCTCTCTATGCCTCTCTACTCTTTAGCCTTTGCTGGCAACGTTTTGAAATCGAGGAGTAAAACTTTTTACTATGCCATTGTCATGTGCAGATACGGTAACTTTTGATACCAGGCCTAAAGAAAAGCTCGGTAACTTTCGCCGGCAGCACCTGTGCGAAAGGATTGGGGATTGATTCTTTAACAATGACCGCTACTGGCCATCAAAAGCAAATCAAGCATTAACAGTGGTTGCATTGTCCGCATAATTTATTTATGTGCGGCACGCCCGGGGAGGGTACTTCCTCCGTCCCAAAATAGATGTTATTTTTGTTTTTCGAGAAGTCAATATTTTAAAAATACCGGTAATTATATATTAAAATATATAAATATTTATGCTAAGTAATTAGTATCATCGGAAAGATCTTTAAGTCTAGTTTTTTAACAAATTTATTTGGAGATGAAAATGTTGCATATTTTTTCTACAAATCTAGTCTAAGTTGAGAAAGTTTAACCGACACGCATCCCATAACGTCATCTATTATGGAACGGAGGGAGTACGTATTTATGTCTGGGGTGGCAGCACTGTCATGCTGGCCTTGCAGTATTGTTTGTCAAAAGCAGCCGTTCTAGGTTCAGGGACTGCGTAATCTGGGCAATTTGTGGGCAGGCTAGAGATTTCGTACTACAGCGCCGCGTCCAAAGCTCCTTCCAAATATAATAGTAGTCCAATAATCGTGTACTAGTACAATCGGTTTGGTAGTCCAAACCCTCCTACCATATATACACTCAGAATCAGATGCTACTCCCTTTGTCAATATGCAATTATGGAAAACGTGTTAGTGAAAAACTATATCATCTTTGACCAAATTTATGAAAAAAAAATATTAGCATTTATGTCTCGAAACAAATTTATTATAAAAAATATATTTCATAACTGATCTAACAAAACAAATATATTATAAAAAATATATTTCATAAGTGTTAGTATTTTTTATATAATTTTAGTCAAATTTCGTAATGTTTGACTTCTCGCAATGTGAGAATTGCATGTTCCTTGGGACGGAGCGAGTACCTCCAAAAAAAATCTCATTTTCCCCAAATCAAACAATCCTAAATTGACTAAACATACAAAAATAATATCAACCAATATTCATATTTTTAAATAGGTTAAATATATTTCATTATTACTTCTATTATTTCTGATATATTTTATCAAACTTATAATGATTTCACAACTTCGAAGTAAGACTCCTATTCTTTGAGACTCACGAGAAGTAAGGATTAAATAGGCTACCATGTAAATAAACATATTGGCGACTAAGATAAGAAAATTAAACAAGAGAGAGGTAAGTTGTTTCGTGCGTGAGAAACCATTTCGGTTTGTGAACTCAATGGGTAGGAAATCTATGGTTTCAGAGATGGGGGTGTCGCCCGTTTCCATTCGAGTGGACCCAACCTTGTAGTCATTGAGGGTTGTGTGCTTGCATGTTGCATCCTCGTCGCCAGTAGCATCCATGCCAACGGTCCATCCACCTTGCCCTCAACCACACGTCGCCTCTGCGACGTCCGCGCACCATCCCTCACCAAGAGATCCTCTCGTTGGTAGCCTCTTGACTGAGATTTGCTTGGACACGAGAGAGAGAAGGAGAGAATATTAGAGGGAAGGGAAAAGCGCGCAAACAAAGAATGTGACGAGGAGAAAGCTTGGCCATTAGAGTTTTTGGCCCCACTATTGAAAACAATGTGTTGGAGGCTGCTTTTTAGATTGAGTGTCTTGCAGATATATATGGCTAGTATAGGACCTATATGTGGTTTTTGGCAACGACGCCGCCAACAATTCTTAAGAGCATGGGCAAAGCAACTTTCATGTGATGCGTGATAGTGTGAAGCCATGGTGGCACATTTACCATTGGACTAGTCTCTCTCTAATAGGCCTTTGGTCCTAAAGTCCACATTTGGGGGGGAGGGGGGGGGGAAGGCTGGCCTGGTCAGTGGCCAAGGTGGTTGGGCCTTGGCTTTGCCTCTGCCTTTTGGACTAGAACTATCCTTATGGTACGTTTGGCTAGTTGTGCATCATGGCAAAATATAGGATAAACTTGCAACACAATTAGGAAGCCAACCAATAGAAGGCTAAACGTCCATGCTTAGTATGAAATATGTAGTCAGCAAAACAACACATTTGTGAGTTCATTAGGATCCTTGGTGCGATTGCTACCATGATAGATTAGATTAGACACGAAATGGCCTCTAGCCTAGTGGTTACCATCGGAGCGAATTTAAACAGGTCTGCATTATAAAAAAAAATGCCAGGTTTCCCTTGCTGACTTCGATCAAAATAGATCAGATAAGACAAATTAGCTTTACTTGTAACTTTGTTCTTCACTTCTCTTGCCCGTTGTCACGGAACACTTGTTAGGCAATAAAGGAACTACTAAAACCCCATCAGATGGGTTAGCCTAAATTTTTTGGCTGTGAAATACCTGCTGCAATCATCAAATATGTCAAGTGTGCTGTAAAGGCAAAAAAAGAAAGATAGCACTAAAATCCAATGGTTCGCTAATTTTTCTGAACTAATGTTTTATGGTATATAAGAACATGTAAAAATAAAAAATGGAGACATTAGCACCGGTCACAAAAAAATAGAAAACATAAGTGTACTATATGTAAATTACTAAATTGATTAGAGATAGAAGCCCAACTTAGTGAGCATGAACCATAGCTGAAAAGGTAATTAAGACTTAGGGAGAGCCAACTAACCCATAGTGAGTTGAGTTAGTAGAATGAAAAATATTGACTTAGAAAATAAAGACATCACCTTTCCTAGTTCCTACATCTAGTAACCTAAACAAAAGCATGAAATACGATACATGAAAAGGTCAAACATCATCAACGAGAAGATATAAGATGATGTATTCTACCAAGGTTTAGCATTTCATTCTTTAATGTAATGTTTATGACAGAACAAAGTAATATTAGCAGCAGCCTGATTAGTATGAGAATGCTAAACAAAGTAATAAGCATCCAAAAGAATTAAGCAAGCAACATTCTAGAGGGCTAATTGACCTGCGATGTGAGGCGCATAGTGATTCTTTCATCATGTGGCTTGTATTTCATACCACCAAACACATGAGTGATGGAAGTGCCATACATAGGCTGCTGAAAATTATGATAGAATTTCCCCTGGTAAGGCAATTGGTGATCAGGAGCTGGATTCCTATTACCCTCGAGCACACATAAATCAAAAGTCGCATCCCCACCTCTACTGAAGCAACATCTTGATGGATTGTGAATAGAAGAGTTATCACTCCCATATGCATATTGTTTATGCAATACAAGATGTTTTTTATATCCCATGTTCTCAAATGTATGTTGGTTGCTAAAAGGAAAAAATTTGGAGTCCAACAACTATTTTGATGTTTGACCTAAGTATTTACAGCATCCTCTATGGTGGAATTTCTGCTTAGAGTGTATCGGAGAAGAATCACTGTGAAGACTAGCTCATGAAACAAATATCTTCAAATTGGTTCAACTCATAGGATATTTCACGTAAAAAGTACATGAGAAATTGACTCCGAGTATGAACCAAAAAGGCCATTACAACATAAGTGTTTTATGGTGGGCTGGAGGCATACCCAGGATATAGTTCGCTAGTTCCTTACACCCCTATCTAACCTAGTAGTATTAGGAAAAGTGAAGGCAGATGCATAAGCCTGAGGAGGAAAAGTTTAGCTTTGGATCCCTTATATTTGAGCACAAAAAATATCCACTGTCTCCTCAGGTGTGAAAAAGTTGTGCATGTTGTCCTTCTTATCAATATCAAGCATAAGTTGTAATACTTACCAGATTTGTCTATCCTTCATTTAGAGGCTCCAATTTGAATAGATTGTTTATCGTTATTCTATCCCAATGAGATAAATCCTGAAATTCCCTTGACCTTGACACATATATTATCAAAAAAGACCAATATGAGTCATGTGAGACACTGCCATTATTAAATTATCAAATCTATTCTGACCTTCATATATTTATAAGTGCATATAATCTTGATATTAAATCAATGTTCAAGCCACGGAAACAAATAATGTTGTCTCCGATAATTCTACCCCTTGGAGATCCAAATAAAAAGACTAAGAATGTCTATGACAACCAACAGTTTCAGCCACGACATCTAAAATTTCTAACACAACTTGGTTGGACCGCTTTTCATATTTACCCAAAACACAAGGGTAAGAACAGTGCAATTAATTCAAAAGTACGGGTTTTGATTTTAGCTTCTTCAATACCAACATTATTATTCGTAACTAAAGTAGATAAGACAATATTTGTTAACAAAAATATCAATCAAACAAAATCATTACAAATTGCATGGCTGATTGTTAGATACATTAGATATTGTGATTTATTAAACTATGACCATATCAGCCTATGAGTACTTCAATAGAAGTTGTCAAACAAAAAAAGAACATGACAACATTCTTATAATATTTCCTACAGTAATGGCAAGTTCATATATTGATTTAAGATATCTCTCGTCTCCGTGTTTTGTCACCGACAATATGACTATAGGGCGTTCTGCGCAAGATGAAATTTGATGGTATCCCTAGGCAAAACGATTCATAGAGATTTAGCCCTTCGCAAACATATGTTGCATCATGTTTTGTTTTTATTGATTGTGCTTGTAAATGAGTACTGGAGTGTTGGATAACAAAGCGGGGCTCCCTACCCCCATCTTATATAGCATATGGGTAGGTTAAAGAAGCAGGTTCATCCCCAATTAGTTGGAAAATATGTTTTATAGTCAATTACAACAATATCTCAGAGATATCTGAGATAGAGGCTATCATGAACTATGTGCAATTAGCATGTACCACCTTATGTACGTCCATGCATTGGGCTCAATATGCATGTCATGATAGCATTGTGGGTCTTATCATCCACAGTAGCCCCACTTCCTTCAGGACCAAGCTTTTAAGATCTTGATGATGTCCCTGACTTTCTCTTAACACGAAAGATTAGTTAGCAAATATATTTCATAGATGATTAGAACAATATCTCCAGGATATATAAGATAGAGGCTTTCGCAAACTATGTGTTGTCATCCGTCATGTCATGCTACCTTATTTCTAGGGGCAAATAGGCACATGGGTGTACTGTGGAATTTATCATCCATAACAGATTCCTCTAACTTCACGATCAAGTTTATGTGTTATAATGATGAAGTGCATGGTTTGTAGTCTCCATGCTCGAGTGCTCCAACTTCTTCCCTTGCACAAGTTTCCATAGTGATGTCCTACTGGGTGCGGCCCTCAATAACTTGCATGGAGACCAAAGAGTACCAGTAAGTGATTAGCATTCTTTTAGCCATATTGCTACAATATAGACTTGTCATAAGATATATTAGACGATATAGAGAAAACAAACCAATAGAATTTGTTATGGATGATCTAGAATTTGCCATTGTTATAAAAAAAACAAAGAGTATGTGAGTATCTATGGAAGGGATACACATATGCACGAGAGATATCCAAGACAACAATTAATGTCTTGGTGCACCAAAAATAAAAAAAAAAACTATCAAAGCACTTCTGATTCTCGATGCTCATTCACGCATCATGATCTACGCATCTTCTTAGCTTATCCTCTACTTGGGTTTCTAGATGCGAAGTTTTAGCATCACTACGATTGACGTTGATGAAGGATTAAAGGGGAAGCAACCAAATAGAACATAACAATTCCAACTAACACGGTTCAGTTTGATGACCTGCTTGGCCAGGAGCTAAGTGAGGAAAAAACTTTTGATGATCAAGATTATAATGAAATCACAAAATGTGTAGGAAAAAGTTTTGATGATCGAGATTATAATGAAATCGCAAAATGTGTATGACTTTACATCTTACATGCAATTTTTTTACAACACAACATGCAATTGTTCTATCTGCTCGCCAATGCATATGTGTGAGAAGCTCTCGAGTGGCGCAACATATGTTGTTTGTTTTTTTTATGAAAAGCTCATACATGGTCACATCATTGCTGATAGCATTACGGTAGAGTGGCATGAATCACGACACATAGAGATCAGTATATGATTTAGGGAAGGCTTGAGATTCCAGTAAACGTTGGTTGAGGCAGTAGTGACTCACACATTTGTAGTTTTGCGAGAGTTGTGATGGATCATGTAGACCTGCATTAGGGGGGGGGGGGGGGGCGTCAACCGACTTCCTCGTCGGCATCACATGACTCTTCATCTGTAGTAGTCTGTAGGACTCCCTCCATTCCAAATTATAAGTCATTTCAAGAATTTTGGAAAGTCAAAGCATCTTAAGTTTGACCAAAAGTATAGAAAGAATTACAAAGATTTATGACATCAAATTGGTATGCTATGAAAATATAATTAACAAAGAATCTAAGGATACTTAATTGAGATCCTAAATATTATTATTTTACTATATAAATTTAATCAAATTTAAGATGTTTCGACT
>JAKNSH010112503.1:0-12216 GCA_027790015.1 Cymbopogon flexuosus
CTGATGCAATTCGGTCTTGTTCTTTGATCTCCCCCGTGATAGTGTGATCACACGGTCAAACTCAAACCCCACTAGCCTTTCCTGACTGATTCCAACGGCCAAGGAGGGAGCATTTCCTGCTTTCCTGCAGAGAGGTGATGAGATCATGCCATCATAGCTTGCCTCACCCCCAAATAACACTATTTCTGCTAGTATTTTTTTTATTAGTCTTGTTTTTCCTTATTGACTCCAAAGTCAGCCGTTGGTCGGAGATGACTAAAACAGCGGCAAGACCAACCTCCCTGGGGCGTGGAATTTTGTCATGTTCCTCATGTTCCTACATTTTTTTTTCTGTGAAAAAAAAAACTAAATCCTATCAAATGCCTATATGATTTTTGTGAAATTCTAGTGTTCCAAATAGAGGCTCTTTTGTTGCCAAAACGACATTTGTCTCTGATATGCTGTAAGCCATATCTACTACAGTACACATAAGCTCAGGATATTTGTAGCATGTAGGAGTAGCAATCTCGGAAGGACAAGGGCCGGAAATCTAGCGTAAAGCTCACAGGAGGGCCTGCAATGATAGACGTTGATCCATCAGAAATGGTGAGGCAAAGGCCATGCACTTATCCTCAGGCTGAGCCGAGCTGAGCAGCCCCTGTTTTCCTGTAACCTGCCTAGCATTAGCAATTAGCAGTGCGACAGTGACCACTAGATATTTGATGCTGGTCGCTCGACAGATCAGAGATACAGTAGATTCTCGCTTTTCTTGTAGTGGGAATCCGGAGGGCCCGGCCACAAGCCCCAATGGTGCTGCCATGGCCAGATAGTGAAACAGGACCACGGACCGAACAGGATTGCTTACACTGTTTGCATCGCACTTGTACGTGAAACAATATGATGATTGTGTGGGCATGCTTGTACCATCAACTGTCAAGATTTAGAAAACCATGGTATTAAAATATGTGGGTTGTGTAACAGTGTAAGCCATAGGCGTGTAAAACCAAAGTTATCCGAAACCATAGTTCTTGTGCTACCTTCAACACGCTTGCAATTCTACTGTATCTACATCTATCAACGGACTACAATTTCCACGTCACGTAGTGGATATCTCTTTCCATGGCCACAATGAATCACAAGGAAAATGATATTGGGTCCCACAAAAACCGGCGCCGGGTCCCACCGTGCTGGTAGTGGATAGGGCCAGCCAGGCACCTAGGCCCCTCTTTTCTGTGTGTCATCTGAGCCCCACATTCAGCCGTCCAGCGGCTCGTTGCCACCATCCGTCCGTCATCAATATATCCACACTATTATTTATTTCCCAGTTCTCTCCTCTCTTTTTTTTTTCACAATTTTCTCTCTGAGATTTTGCTTCAGAACCTTTCTCACATGTGACATCACAGTTCCGGATTATAATAGATAATTCATCAAATTATATAAATAAACTACTGGATAATTATTCATCTAGATGTTTTCCTTTTAATTATTTCTTACAATAATTTCGTCTTAAAATAATCTAAGAATTACAGGAGAGTGGAAATTCGGAGACAGCAGAGCAGCGCCATAACTACTACTAATCTAAGCACCAGGAATGCCCTATTAGTGTAGGCTTTTTTCATCAGCCTTTGTCTCCTTTCCCTCCCCAAACTTTATTCCAAAGCTTTTGCACTTGTTGTCAAGCAAACCAAGGAAACAAAGCAAAAGAATTTGCAAGTTGCCAAGACATCTCCTCCTGCTCTCTTGTGCTTATATAAAACCCAAGGGACCATAGGCGGGCGCAGGACGGACAAAAGGCCCCCTTCACAGCTTCCCTCCCCAAAGCTACTTTCCCACAAACCCAAACCAAAACAGCTTGCGTCTTCCATTTCTTTTCTTGTTGCGGCCTTCTTCTTGCCTGGCCTTGCTTTTGCTTGCTCATTGCTTCTTGAGGTTGAGCCCCCTCTGCGCCTTGCCCAAGCCTCTGTGTGTTTTATAGGCTTGAGAGCTTGGAATAGGGGCGTGGAGGAAACGGAAGAGGAGGTTGGTTTTCTGCTCGGGAGGAGTCATGTTCCATGGCGGCAGGCCTTTGTCCCTCCGGGGGTCTCTCAAGGCCCTTGAAGCTGATATCCACCACGCCAACACCCTGTAATCCTCTCACCCCTTTTAGTTTGCTTTGTATTTCATACTCTCTTTATTCTTGGTGTTCTCCTGTGCTGCTTGATTTTCCAGGAAAAGATGTGGGAGTAGAGAAAACTTTGCTTTTTTTCCCCACTCCTGATTGTATTCGGCTCGTGTTCTATGCATTTACTGATGAATATAGCTAAAAATCCTTCTCTTTTCTTCAGGGCGCACGCTATACACAGGGCGTATGGGGGTGCCTGCGTGCAGATGAGGCTATCCTACAGCTCCATGGCTCCAATCATTCTCAACCTTATCCAGTGGATGGATTGCAGCTGCTCCTTGTCATACACGCTCCCTAGTTACCTTGGACTCCTTGAGGTTCTTGTCTACAAGGTGCTGCTGAATTGCACTTGCTGAGAGAGTTGCTGAATTCACGAATTGGTATCTCTGAATGTTGACATGATTTTGGTTGGACATACAGGTTTATGTTGATGAAGATGCCTCTATATCCACCATAGAAAGGAGAGCGAGTCTGAAGGAATTCTACGGTATGCTTGTTATCCTCCATAGAAAGTAGTAATTAAGAAGTTTTTCAGTTCAAGATTTTTTTTTGTTGCAGTGGTTTAATATAATTTTGGGACCCCATGGAATGCAGCTATCATATACCCTTACTTGCTACAACTGGAGGGCAACTTGATGGATAAGGACTGCAAGGACAAAGGGTGGTGTAAGGAGTCTGCTGCCGGCGGCGGTCGGAAGCTTGTTGCCGATGATGACAGGGAGGATGAGTGTGGCATTTGCTTGGAGACCTGCACCAAGATGGTCCTTCCAAATTGCAACCATGCCATGTGCATCAACTGTTATCGAGACTGGTATTGCTCCCTGTTTCTCTTGCTTATCCGTTTTGGGTGCATTATTTAGGTCCAAGATATCTGAGCCTGGATCATTATCATTTATCAATTAGGGCCTAGTATCACACGCTACCATAAAAAAAATCGCTATCAGTTTGAATATCCTGAATGTTATATCGATTTTAAAGATAAGGTTTGAGAAACGCGTAAGCATTGACACAGTCTTGGACTCTTGATAGCGCAAGGGTGGTTGAATAATTTTCTTAAAAAACTTGCCCTCTGTGGGCTACTCTACTCACTCATTGTTGGTGCCTTGGTTGGGAGTGGGGAGGGGGTGGTTCAACAACCCAGCATGGTCCTAATGCACTTTTTTTTTTTTTCATATTCATTATTTACAGCCTCCATTTAGTCCAATTCAGATGCTTCTCCTGAATGTTTCCATCCCCTTTATATTTTATTCTTAGCTGTGATTCTGCAGTGCAGCTTATCCTTATCACCCCTCATGTTCTGAGTTGGTTTTTATTTGTTTTGTACCACCATGGTGGCATGGGAATCCACGTGTTTCTTATTCTATAAAATTTTCAGCCTTCTGTTTGAGGGATTTTATGTGATCTAATGATCATGTGCCATGTTAGGAGATTCATTCTCTTCATTCCCCAGTTTAATGCCGCATTGGCCAGAGATCAGTGGACAAAATTATGGTACTTTGCACCATTGTTAGAAGCCGCCACGTTTTGTCAACAATTAGCAAGCGGGCATTAATAGAGGAGGATTTGTAGCCTTAATAAAGTTGTTAAATCATTGTTCATTAGTGCCAACCAACTGCTAGGTTACAAACAAAAATTAAAGGGATAAAAGGGGAGGAGCACATTGACGTGGCATTCTAAATCCTAAATGATATTCTCTTAGCTGGCAGATCATGCTTGTGTACCAAGGGTGTGATCTGCAAGTCATTGTGTGATATGTCAGGCTGTTGCTTTTAATGATATTCATCAATTGGCCGCATCACTAGTCAATAGCTTCCCCAATAACGTTGCTTCCGTTAGCTTATGGATACACTCAATGGGATTGATTATAGCTACCAGTAGATTCTATTGGTAACCACTGGCCCATCTATAATTGTCAGTAACTGAAAATCCTAGCAGCAATCAGAGTGATCAGGGAGGGATTAAGCATAACATCATCCCAGTAGATTTTAGTCATGGGCTACACCTCAATTCTCAACTAGACAAACGCCTCTTCCTCTGTGCTTAACCCCATTCTGTCTGAAGCAACATAATGCTGAACTCTGAATGTATCGTGACTGCAGGTATACAAGATCCCAGTCATGCCCGTTCTGCCGCGGAAGCCTGAAAAGGGTCCGGTCCAGAGACCTCTGGGTGCTTACCGGCGACGACGACGTGATCGACACGGTGACCCTGGAGAAGGAGAACGTGAAGCACTTCCTCAGCTTCATCGACAGCCTGCCTCTGATCGTCCCCGACAACATGTTGCTGGTGTATTACGACTACCTAGTCTAATGCAGCTCTCTCCCTCTGAAGCTCTGGAAGAGGAGAAGGGATCGGGGAAGAAGAAGAAGCGGTGGTGCACAAGCGATGAAGCAAGCAAGGGTTCCGGCAGCCGACCATCCTCTGCGGATCGAGTTGGCAAAGCGAAGCCGTTGCTGACAAACAAACTCTTGTGGTCTGCCATGCCATTGCACTGGCTTTGCATGATGGCGTCTCTCTCTGTAATAATTGTATAAAGAAGAAAAATGTCTCGGGTTTTTACTAGCTTGACATTTCTCGTCTGGCAAATTGCCGGATTATTCAGAATGAAGAAAACAGGCCAGGGGCCTTGGTGCTTTCCATTTCCTGATGAGCCACTACCTTTATTTCTGCTACTCATACTGCAAAAGTACAAATGCTGTGATGGACAACGCTAGATAGCTCTACCGAAATAGAATCGACCAAAGAACTGTAATGTTCGATCTGAACAAACGGAAGGAGGAATGGACATTTTCCATCACTGTCTAATGCTGATGAGAGAGAGCAAACGAAAGGGCGTTTCAACTATCAACTACCATAGCGGTGCTAAGAATTGAGAATTCAGTCCGAATCGATTTGGCCATCGGTTTATTTATGATTGGATACTGGAACTGAAACTCTGATCGGCTGAAATGTACCTGACAGCGACCACTCATTCTGTACTGTACACTAGCACGAGTAGTACAAGTGAGCAGTCAGGGCGGGGTACCAGCTGACAGTGACCCTTGCAAGGCTTCCATTCAGTTGCTGAATCCCTCCGGCCACACTCTCCCAAATACTAATTCCAGGACGGAAAATTACCTGCACAAGGTGGGACAGACAGCTCTGGACCGTTCCTTGACGCTAGCCTCTGGTGAAACGTACGTAGTACACAAGGAACCATGGGGTCATCCAGTCTGAAATTGATTTCGCTGCAGCCTGGAAAGCTATGGCACCTTGCACGGGTGATGCTGTGAGACCTCGATCAATTGATGTCTCTCTACCTCCACCACCCCACCGAAATCGAGAAGGACCAGAACCCTAACTCAGCAGGAGAAGGACGGGCCGGAGAACGACGCGGGAGCATTTAGGGTTTTGTTTTCTGTTATTAGCACGATGAATCGAATCCAAGTTTTGATTGCCACATTTAATTAAATTAATTAATTATCCAAAAAAATCACCCAAATGTAGGACTTGATCGGACTCGACAGTAATGGCCCATAAGGTTACTTGTGGCCCAGCCCACACCAGCCCATCTTAGATGTGCGCTGTTGTGGCTCCCGCTGGGAGCCCTTTTATCCCTTATCCAACCTGATCCCTTACATTCCGAGTACACGAGTCTTCGCTGCTGCTGCGCTCGCTGCTTCTTGCCCATGGCGCTGCTCGCCATCCAGGGCATGGCCATGTCCACCGCCGCCGCGGCCCTCCCATCCCACAACCACGGCGCCGTCTCCTCCTCTGTATCCACGTCCTCCTACGCGCTCGCAGCCTCCGCCACCTTCCCCCGCGTCCGAGCTGCTGCGTTCGCCGTCGGCGCCGTCACTCCAGTTCTTGACGGTAAATTAAGCAGCTACCTCTTCACTTCCTTTTTTTTTTGTCCGAGGTACGGAGTAGTTTATTTCTGGCACGTGTCAAGGGCAATGGCTACTGTTTTTCTTGCAATAAAGGAGAAAAGGCAGTGGCTACTAGTATTACTACGACACTTGGGAAATTCGTTCGAGTTCAAATTGGGGATGAATATTTTCCAAGGAATTTGTCACTGAAATGGACAGCATCGATCTTTTTTCAGACAACAAAAGGTCCATTTATCATTTGCCAACATCAGAACAAGATTAAACAACCATACTACTGAGTAACATCACACAGCATCAAAAGTTCAAAATTGTAATAAGATGGCTGATCACACAGAATAAGAAGATGCAGAAAAGAGAACTAAAAAGTTCTCCCAAAATGGCTCGTCAAGGCAAGGACTTAATATTGGTTCATCACATAGTTCTTTAGGGAAGTGAGTCACTGCTTCTGATAGCTTGTCGTGCTCAAATCTGAATTTCCTCTCTAAGCAAAGGTTTTTCTCTGAAACTTATCTCAAAGCAAAGGTCTGAAGATCCATTTTTTTCCTAGAAATTGAATAACGTCCATTTACTTCCTTCCATAACTATGTCAGAAACTGCTGTTTTATCTGATGAAACTAAAATTCTTAACATTGTCCATTCAGTAACCCAGAACAAAGGATCAATTTCAGTACCTGCTGTTTATCCTGCTCTTAGTCGATCTGGGTCAATTACTGATAAAGTTGTTCCACATGAAAAAAAAAATAAGTTATTGAGGAGCAGGAGCACATATATGAACTGAAAACTGCTAGTAGTTTTTTTTAACCTATTAACTGATTCACCTGACATGGTGCCAGGAATGAGTGGCAAACAAGGCAGTTAGCTTAATCTCCTGTTTATCGCTGCTACCTAAAGTTTCGGTCGCCTCTGATGCCACTGGCCTCAGAGCTCTTGTAAACACTTGTTTCTGCTTTATTATTATTAATGCAAAGATTCGTGCTTCCCATGCATGTTCTTCAAAGAAGATAGTTGTAATTAATCATAATTTCACTCCAAATTCTGAAATTCAAATGTCCAAAGCCTGCTCCTGAATTTTGTTCTCTCTGATTGCAAGAACCCAACTGGGGTGCAATCCATCTTGGCTTCTGTTTATATCAATACTGATGATCCTGTGGACTGAGAGTTTTAAACTTCATTTGCTCTTGCTCAGTCTACTGTGGGAGAGGGGACAAGAAAACGAAAAGGGGCAAAAGATTCAACCATTCATATGGCAATGTGAGTGCTTCAGCGCAATTTTCACCACATTTTGTTTTTTTTTTATCCTGTCTTATCTAGCTCTCTGATCAGGCGAGGCCACGCAACAAGAAGAAGGGAACTGGACCACCGCGGCTCTTTGCTCCTCCAGCTCCTCCAAGGAAGGACCAGTTTGATGACGGGGAGATCATTTCAATCGAGATTGATGAGGACATCCTGGAATAGGTTGTCCTGAGTTTTGCTTTGCTATATATTTGCCCTGAGCTTGACTGGCCTAGCTTGTACCAAATCGAATACTACATATTCCTAAGTAATTATTTCCTTGCCTATAAATGTCAATGTCAATGTGCAGGCTGCCACAATTTGCTTTAGGCTAATAATGTTCCAACTGCTGGCTGGCCCTTATTCTTTACTCCATCCCAGTAGTATTCCAACTGCTCTAGTTATTCTCCATTCAAAAATGAATTTCACTCTGCGTTTGAACTTAGTACTCAAAGTATTAGTAACATACGCGTCTCTAAATAAGTTTATTATAAAAATACATATTACATGATTCATCTAATGGATCTGAAAAGATAATGACATTGTTGTTTGGAGGGAGAGATTACGTAACAGCTAAAATAAAAACCAGCTACTGATTTATTCATTCACGCTAACAGCTAAAACAAAACCATGGATACAAATTTTGGTTTGTTAAGCTGCAACATCTTGCCTTGCATGGCGAACAATGGTTGTGAAATGAATCGTGCTGTGTTATTAATTTGTGCTGCTGCAATGTGAGTGTCGGTTCATGTTTTGTTTCAAACTTCAGCTAACTTCCTATACACAATCTCTCGTGAGTCTCAGCAAAATATGATGCAAACAAGTTGCTGTCTCCATCTCAGCATATATAGAATGGTTTTTGCCGATACATAGCCAGGATTACAGATAATAGATAGAACAAAAAAGATGCTGCTCGATTCCATCGGCAGGACCAAATTACACGAAATTTAACACCGAATAGACTAGTTAATATACGAATATAAAGATAACCAGCATCCACATAGGAGCATATTTTTTGGTCCGAATATAAGCTCAAACGAGCAAACCACACTCAGCAACCTATCACATAGGCAGGAGTTCCAAAACGGGCAAGCAAAAAGAAAACTCAGTACTTGTAGTCCTTGACGTGGAGGCTCGCAGTGTCAGCAGTAGCATCACCCTTGTAGGTGCCGAGGGTAGCCTCAGAGTTGGCCTTGCACCTGGCGAGGAAGGCTGCCCTAGCCTTCTCGATGTTCTCCACCTTGCCACCCCAGGCCTTGAGGGTGCTCGCCTGGAGGGCACGGCCGAAGGAGAAGGACAGGGACCACGGCTTCATGGTGCTGAGCTTGTTCATGGCATTGAGGTTGAGGGTAGCCTCCTCCTCACTCTGTCCACCGGAGAGGAAGACAACAGCAGGCACAGCAGCAGGGACGGTCCTCTGGAGGGTGCGGACGGTGTACTCAGCAATCACCTCAGGGGTCACCTTCTTGGAGTCAGAGCCTGGAGTCACCATGTTGGGCTTCAGGAGGGTACCCTCCAGGAGGACATGGTGCTCGTTGAGAGCCTTGTAGCAAGCAGCAAGGACGACCTCAGTGACATAGGCACAGCGCTCAATGTCGTGAGGGCCATCAACAAGGATCTCAGGCTCAACAATCGGCACCAGACCGTTCTCCTGGCAGATGATGGCATAGCGAGCCAGACCCTGAGCATTCAGGTCAATGGCAAGCTGCGACGGCTCATTGGGGCCGATCTTGAGAACAGCACGCCACTTGGCAAAGCGGGCACCGGCCTCGTAGTACTTGGCGCAGCGCTTGCCAAGGTCATCATGGCCCTGAGTGGTGGTCTCCTTGTCAGTTCCAGCAACCTCAATGGTGCCCTTGTCGACCTTGATGCCAGGGAGGACGCCTCCCTCCTTGAGGACATCAACAAAAGGCTTGCCATCCTTGGTCTTCTGGTAGAGGGTCTCCTCGAAGAGGATCACACCGCTGATGTACTGGAGGGCACCAGGGCAGCAGAAAAGGAGCTCACGGAGGGCACGGCGGTTCTCCTCCACGTTCTCAACATTGATGCTGGAAAGGCGCTTGCCAATGGTGCCCGTGGACTCATCAGCAGCAAGGATACCCTTGCCAGGGGTGCCAATGTAGGCAGCATTCTTGATGAGCTCATCTGCAAAACAACAGAGATAAATTTAGCGCAAGAATAGAGGGACTTGAAAATCAATACTAAGCATAAGCATGTAAAATAACAGAACAGGAATTTAGCAGAAGAATAGTGGGACTTGAAAATCAATACTAAGCATAAGCATGTAATAAGCATAAACTTGGTTACCTAACAAGTACAAAGGCCATCCCGAATAATACAAAATCACTTTAATTATTAATTCCAGAAGATACTACAGTTTAATCAAAACTGCTTTTATATATAACTAATATTACCATAAACATGCTTTATATATAACAGTATTACAATAAAGATGCTCATGGCTGAAAGGAGGCACAGATCAAGATTAGACTAGCACAGTAAGCTTAAAAAGATTCATAGATCTGACTATCCTGGAGGCATGCATATAGAGCAGACATCACAGGAAAATATTTAGATCGAACAAAGAGGTATATCATTTAAAACAAGCACATAAAAACTACAGCACGAGCTACCAGTGCATGCCAGCAGGATAATTTACCTTTCTATCATGAACCAAGAGATACCAAACCGACATAACCTAACACACATAATCTGATCCACCGTGTGCCTCAATCGAAAACAGCATGAACAGATGCATACAACTACACGTATGAATCAAATCAAGACAAAAATAAGCGAATCGCATATGAAATTCACCAATCGTACAGGCATCACCTGCTCTATCACCTAAACCCTTTCGGCAACCACCAAACCCCAAGGCACTAAAAGCCAAACACAAGCCAAGACCGCACAAACCTGTACGGATCTACAAAAATTCCACAAATCCTACACCCAAACGGGTCTCTCAGATCTACACAAATCGTTAGCATACTCGTCAACACAGCTAGATCTGAGGGCACCAACAACGAACCACTAACAGATCTACGACACACAGCACCAAACGGCGACGTCACAAGCAGATCAGCGACGAACGAGGATACAAACATGACCGGGGAAGGAAGGGAGGAGGAGACGATGGAACGTACCCTTGTACTTTCCGCAGTAGGCCGACATGATCGATGCTCGACGGAGGCTACGAGGATGGATCGCAGGAGGCGGTGGTGGTGAGAGGAATGGTTTGGCAGACGGAGACGGGGGATGCGGAGGACGGGCCGAGGGGTGTATTTGAAGACGGGTTTGGGCTTGGCGAAGGGGAAAGAAACCAGAAAAGGGCATCTGATCTGGGGCGCCACCAGAGCTAGCGGATGCGGATCGAACCATGTGCGGCGCAAGCGGTTCGGTGCTGCCCCCGGTTTTCGGCTGTATTTTCGTCCACCCCCTCGATTACAAAATATTAAAGAAGACTCAAAAGTACGACGATCTTTAGCTCTAATCCTTCTCGGAGTCCTTCATCATCACGGTTCTTCTTTCCTAATCGGCTTTTACTTGCCATCTTTTGTTTCCCGAATAGGACTATCGCCTTTTGAGATAACCGACCGCATGGACATTCGCCGAATCGCCAGGAATCAGCCGACCGCACAGATGTTTGCTGAATGCCCTGCCTGCCGTATGCTGGTCCACCTGTCATCTCCTCAATCCTTACCAAAATCCAGTGTTAACAGAACTCATCAAGAACAAAAGTCGGAAAAGATAACTAACCACAGGAGGAGGGTTGTCAGCGCTATATTCCTCAACAATATGGGGGACGCAGCTCACGTCTCCAAGAACTCGCGATATCCGAAGAATGAGATGATCATCATCAATCTCAACTCCAGTCTTGATACGGGAAGGATCCTCAATACCAATATATTCAAAACCAAGGTGGTCTCGCTGCATAAGAGGCTGAACCATACGCCGAAGGAACGCGGCAGCAAGACTAAGACCAGAGAGACCCTTCAACTTCACAAAGTTGAGACGGTCGAAAAGGGGTTGGAGAGCAGCAAGTTCAGCAGGAGAGAGCTTTTTGCTAAACAAGTCACTCTCGACAGGCATCAAGGAAAGGTTAGAAGAGAAGTAATGATTAGGTTTGGGGACATAAAACCACTTGTCTGCCCAATCAAATTTCTTGAAAAGAGGAAGATCTAGATAGTAACACCCTGACGGCGTTGAATTGAACAACAACCAAAAGGAACCCCCTCGTATCCACTTTGAGGCGGAAAAAGAAGCGAAAGAAAAGAAGATTAGGGGGAACTCCAAGGAAGGCCTCGCAAAGATAAGCAAAACAAGAAAGGTAAAGAACCCCATTTGGGGAGAGATGGAAAAGCTGGATACCAAAGAACTGAAGGAATTCAAGAAGAAAATCAGAAGGAGAAAAGCAAAGACCGGCATCAACGAAAGCGCAGAAAAGGATGGTTTGGTTAGAAGAGGGAGAAGGGACGACGTGCTCACCATGAAGCACATAACCTGATCTCGCCTGTTCCTGAATCTGACCGCACTCGACGAGAAGCTCCAGATCTGCCTCCGTCGTCGTCGGAGCCGGCTAGGACCTCTGCAGCAGACGTATCTTCAGAAAATCCGCATTATCAATATGAGCCAAAGATAGTTCTTCATCTACCTCAACAGCTTTGGACCTGCTCTTGCCACGGCCACCAGCCATCTCGACTCAAGAACGGCGGCGGAGAAGACGATGGATTTAGGGTTTGACGCGGTGGAGGAAGAGCGATGAACAGTGCGCAAAGGGGAAATTTTAGCGAAGGCAGTAAGGGAAAGTGACAGGATGGGTTAATCGGTAATTCTATTTATAGAAAAGGATGGGCCTACGGCTCCAACGGGCGGAAGTCAGAGAGCAAAAGGCGGAGAGATTACCGCAACGAGAAGAAATTTCTAAAACGGTAA
>JAKNSH010112660.1:0-10053 GCA_027790015.1 Cymbopogon flexuosus
CAAACAAAAAACAAAAAAAACTAACAAAGAGAAACCTAAAAACACCCCTCTGACACCAACCACGAACACTACGGCGGAAACGACGAACTGGCACTGCCCGAAGAATCCCGACCGAGACGAATTTCACAACGACGCCTTCAAGAAGGGCACAAAGCTGAAGCGCCGCCATCGCTCGTCCAAGGAAGGACAAGGTTTTCACCTGCGGAGTGCACTGGGGACGCGACGCCCTCAACAGGGGAACGGCACCCGCAGATGGGAACAATGTGTGTTGGCGCTTGGTGGTAAGTCTGTATTTGCTGCTTAACATTGGTACTCCCTCCGTCCCAGTTTGTTTGTCGTTCTGGAGTAGGAATCCAGTGTCCAGATTCACGTCAGGTGCTCTGTATCTGCACTGCACCACTGTCTAGGTTCATCAAGCCTGTAGTGCACCACGGTGGAAGCTAGAACGACTTTAATTCCGGGACAGAGGAAGTACTATCATGTTACCATCGCCATCAGTGATCATCAGGGGACACATGGTCTCTTAGTTCTAACAAATATTTGTTCAGCGCTCGCATGTGTTTTGGGTGAACACATGGTCGCTTCACTTGAATCTTCTGTTCTGCTACTGCTTGGTCCCAACTCCCAAAAACTGCCAGCAGCCTACTAGTAGAGAGTAAAAAGCAAACAGTGAAACAGCCAGCAGCGTGTGTCTTTGGCGCTCCCCGAGGAGAGACCGACCTAGAGAGTCAGGCAGCCCGCAGCCCCTGGGCAGTCCTGCAGTTTCCTCTGTCTCTGTCTGGGCCAAGACCCCAGACACCCATGCAAGCCGTAGGCTGTCAGTGTAGTAGCTGCTACTAGTACTACTGGCAAACCGTATGCTAGTACTCCCTCCATCCAGAAAGAGTATCGTTATAGGATGCATGCCAGTAAAATTTTCTCAACTTTGATTAGATCTGTAGAAAATATGTGCAACATTTAAATCTTCCAATAAATTTGTTAAAAAACTAGACTTTAAGATCTTTCCGATGATACTAATTACTTACCGTATATATTTATATATTTTAATATATAATTATCGGCATTTTAAAAACTTAGATTTCTCGGAGAGCGAGAATGATATTTATCTGAGAACAGAGAGAGTACTACTTTAGCACTGTACATGTACGCTGCAGAAAAGAATAAACGAAGCTTCTCTTGTATCCACGGCGGGTCCAGTCCAAAGGCTGCCTGTCCCTCTCCCTAGCCCCCGGTGGACCCACCTGCAGCGCAGAATCCAATAAAAGGCAAGGCAGCAGGCAATCAAGGTTGCTTTGATGCGCCCCAAGATGATTTGCCTCGGACGCCGTGCTCTACTCTACCCCGGCCCCGTCGCAGTATCCTACACCGATCTGGGCATTGCATTCGCAGCTTTTGGAAGTTACTCCCCGGTTCAGTCCTGCATGGCATTGGCATGGTAAAATACGAGCAGAAGAAGCTTCCTCGTAATCTCTGCATTGTGCTACTCCGTATCTGCCTGTCTGCTGACTGCTGCTACGCCTTCTTCTCATGCATGCACCAGGCATGTGTACCACTGCACTCTTTTCGTCCTTTGTTTTTATTTTTAACTGCACCAAGGATCGTGGAGGAGGAAAGAGGCAAAAGCTACCCAATTCAGAGAGAAACCCCTACTATAAGTTGTTAGAGAAAAAAGAATAATGAAACCTCTAACAAGCAGATGTAGGAACCAAGTCGCATACATATACATACACTCTATGGTCATTAGATGACGTTTGGACAGCGTTATCTAATTATGATAGGTGGCAGTAAATTAATTTGGTCACAAGTGCCGTCAGTTATGGAACAATTGTCTATTAACTAATTCAGACGCAAATCTTAATATTACTAATTAGATCAGAGTTCACTAACGGAGCACGTTAATCCTCGTGAGACACTATAGAAAAAGATAAATGTTAGCTGGCCTTTAGTTTGGTAAACTCTAATCATCATCACAAATAATAGCCGTTTGGCGGAGCCTTCTATCAACCTTTTATACCTAGCTCAACCATTCCACTTCTTTGGAACCTTCTTTGGAACCTAGGGTTGTCTTTATTCCTCTGTATCATCCTCCAAACTAAGCTAAAATGACATATGCAAATACCTATTAGACAATGGACCCTGGTTTCTCTAACTTACAAAGCTACGCCTATGAGTACCATTTAAACCATTAATCGTACATCTTTTTGTTTTCTCAAAATAGGGAGTGTAACATCTACGTCATTGAGGTTCAAGTACACTTTAGAGCTTAGATTTAGATGTCCTTTTTTTTTCTTATTTTGTTTTCTACATTAGCTAGTTTGAGAAAAGGCTTCTATGCATATGTATGTCGTGGTCGAGCGTTTTCATTTTTAAGCATAAGAATATGACCAAAGGGGTACTGATATTGCATCATGACTATGTCGCATGAAGTGGACATGGAACAATGCATTACACTTTGTCCCATTGGGAAAAGATGAGTAAAAGATGGGGATACCCTATGTCTCATTCAAGCAACGAGAGGTGCTTGGTGTGCCTCCCTTGTGGTGTTCGTTGAACCTATTTTATATATATATATATGGCTCCCTTGTGAATATATATTGTTGATCTTATTCTTCCTTTCTACCCTTTTCTTTTGGCACATATATAATTTTTTATGTTATATATCTGCAAGAGCAATAGAAGAAGTGTTAATCCTATGTTATTCTTCATCATCGTTGGTTGTTTCATGTAGAAAGGAAGTATGTACCCTGTTTTCTGAAATTAATTAGTAATTAGCTAACTCTTTCATGATTTTAGGGTTGGTGTATATATCATATTGTTATGTGTAACAGAATATATGCTTGCATCAAAGTAATTGATATGTGTTGATCTCATTTAACTTATGCATATATATTCACAAATTAAAATGTATGACTAACTTTAATAAGTAAAAAATTGAGTATGGCAATGATCGAAGCTTAGCCATGCATGAACAGTCAACATGCATGACTACATAGAAAAGAAAAACATAGAAAAGAAAATGTAGAAGACAACACCTAGCAAGGTAACATAAATACAGATGGTGTCTGAGTGTTTGTAGTCCACTTATGCAAATGCAGTGTTACCCACTTGCGCTATAGCTAAACTTGATGTATCATTTCAAGTTTTGAACTTGATGTGCAAACTCAAATGTCTCGAAAATTGTGCACACATATATTTTAGCTTATATACTAATTTCATATGCTATCACTGTTTGCTTCTTTTGAAGATGGAGTGCATAGGCGGTGACCTAGCCTATGTTCTTTGTAGTGTGTCTTACAAGTTACGACGGAGGTTTAATTTCTCTGTGTGTGCACATTAATTTATAACCCATGATTCGTTCCTTTTTATATCTATTTTGTTAGATTTTTTCTGATATTTCCTTCATGGATGTATGATGTATCACAAAACATTAACACATCATGTTGTCATTAATTAAAATAATTCTCAAGAGAGCAAAGCGAAGTTATTAGCAAAATTATTGGAAGTTTCCCAAGGAGATAATGCTATATAGAACGAATCTGAGAATAATCATGATAAAAATGTGCACAATGTTCAAATCTGGGATCTAGCTATACATTCTTGATCTCAGGGACCCAACACTATATGTTCTTTTTTCATGACCGTGCGTCGTCCTTGCCTAGCCTAAGCACGTTTTCAACACACTATATATATGTTCTTATATGATCAGGTACCTCTAATGTCTATCTGGTTCCTTCTGTTGTTTTCCTAAAATCAATTCAAAATACACATTCAGCTCAATATGGATGTGCAGATTCTTTAAAGTTCTCTTGAAAAGAAATGCATTTGAAATACGCATCTTACTTGCTTGCAGTATGAGTACACACTCTCTCACTTTAGTTTTTCCCTTCTTTTTTCTCGCTTTCTTCTGTCTTTTCCTCTTTAAATGTTGTAGAACCATCATATCAATTATAGGCCCACCTGATAGGCCGCTCTATAGTGCAAAATTGTTTTTCTCCAGTCCATGCAGATGTACCGTACGTGTACTAATTGTTTTAGCAGCATGCTATTCCGGTGTGTTTGTACCCGTCTGCTTGATATAGAATAAAATATATTTCCCTTGATTCCATATAACCACACAAATCAATATATACGTTACATATTGCTTTTGCTTTTTTTTTTTAAACACGCATTTGTGCCTATAGCTTTAAGGGAAGGAGGAGTTTGTTACACACAACCTGTCGCGCTCATAGACGAGATGCCACATAGCGCGACAAGTTAGCACACTACAAAGGGCACCGGCTTTAACGGTGGCGCATTACGGTCGTACTAAATAGATAACCAATTTTGCGACTAGTGAGGCAAAGCGCGCTAAGGCGCTATTGCAAACAGCGGCGCGAGCTTACTGAAGCCCGCCGCGATCCACTCGTCCCCTTCTTCCTTGATGCGCCAAAGGATCTGCGTGCTGCTACGTCCTCCGGTTTGCGCTCCTTCCAAATTTCCCACGATACTAGGAGGACGACGGAATCGAAGCCCCGACGCAACGCGGTAGGCACGGCCGTCCACGCTGATAGCCACCAGTCAACAATCGTCGCGGAGCCGTCTGGGGCTAGTTTCTGGAGGCCGACGAGGGAGAGTAGTCGGAACCAAACCTCCTTGGTGACCACGCAAGAGGCAAAGAGGTGCTCCTGCGTCTCGTCGGCCTAGCCACAGAGTGCATAGGCGGCACCCGTCTGCAGCCCATGGTGCTGTCTCCGTTCCGCCGTCCACAGACGCTCATGCAGCACCAGCTAGAAGAAAAACTTCACTTTGGGAGGGGCGGAGGCTTGTGCATTTGTTTTTCACTTTTCCTAATCCCCAGTCGCCTGAAAATTTGGGACAGCTTCAGGCGACGGTTCCTCCGTGCTCTGCTTCTGGCTTGTTGGGCCGCGCGGCTTGTTGGACGAGAGAGTACGGGAATGGATCAACTTTCCAGGTCAAAGCGGGGGAGCGGAGGGTTTGGAGATGGTTTGAACATGCATGCAGAGAAGGGAGACCATAGACAAATCTGACCATTCCATGCACATCTAACGGCCTACAGCGTCGCCTAGGAAAAAAGTTTTGATTCCAGTCGTCTGGAATCTAGCAAATCCCATTGTTTTTAGGAGTATGTTGCAAGTTGATCGTGTCATATGGGCATATATGATTGTGCTTTTTTCAAGACTGTAATTATAGCTAGCCTATAGCTAACTATAGCTTGATTTATTTTGGCAGCATGCATGAGAATAGCTCATCTGCATGAAAGAGTACTTTGCATGCAAGAGATGCCATGAAAATTCGTTACAATTTATATTACGCCACCACCACGCCACTTCGTAGAGATGGCCTGCTCATTGTAAAGAAAACTAGCTAGAAGACGGCAGCACGCGATACATATATGTTATTATAAAATTTGTGATGGCAGCGTCGATGCCCTAGATATTTGTACAATCAAATCTTTATAATTTATCTAACTTAATGCATGCATATATGTATGCTGAGCTAGGTATGTTGTTCCTTAACGTCAAAATTACATTGTTGTGAGATGTGAGAATGCCGTTTACATATGAAAAGTCACATGGAAATACATATATTGTACAGACAAAAAGAATTAATCATCAGTACAATATAAAGGTATCAGACAGTACCATTAACATATTCCCTCAGTTGGATACAAATATATATACATACCTCAGATCAATGAAAGCTTGTTTCCTCAGCATGCATGCAAAAATTACCAATTAAGTTACATGTGTGCATTTACACCCATCTCAACAACACAATTACATGGAACATATAGGTACATCTCAAAATAGATAATCTCGGAGCATCATCCAAGAAGTGATGCACCACAGTAAGATCATCCTGATCAATGATACATATATGCTATATATGTATCTCCGCCATTATATCTGCTCCAGCTAGCTTATTTTTAGCCATTGCACCGGTTAATAATAATAGTAATCGCTTGCTTTAATTTTAGTTTCACTGCAAGTTAATTAAGCGCACTGGATCGGATGGTTAATCATCACTGAGCTAGTTTACCCGTAGGACAGGTTCCTCGTCTGCTGGCCTCCGCCGCCGATCACAGACGGGCTGCCACCCATGTGCGGCCGCCGCGGCGACGGCCTCTCGAGCTTGACGTCAAAGCCGCCCTTGCTCCCCGTGGAGTCGCCGGACATCATGGGCTTGGCGTCGCCGTACACGTCGGCGATGGAGTCCATGACGTCGATGCCGGCGGCGTCCATCATCGGCTGCGCCATCTGGAGGTGGTCGACGATGCCCTTGCCGTCCTCATCGTCGCCCCACATCATCGGGCTCTTGCCGTCGGCGTAAGGGCTCATCGGCCTTTTCTTGCTGGCCAGCGACCCAATGTCGCAGCTGGCGAAGAAGGCCTCCATTGGCCGCTCCATCTGCTGCTGTAGGTCCAGGTGCCCGCCGCCGCCGCCGTACATGTGCAGGTCTTGCAGCGAAGGGAAGCCCATGGACGGGGCCATGTCCTTGAGGGAGCAGACGTCCAGCATCGCCTGGTGGTTACCTAGTAAGGATTTGTACCCTGCCGCCGGGCACGCAGCGACGTCGCCGGCGGCGATGGTCTGGTAGGCTTTCTCCAGGATGGACTGCATGTACTTCCCCTGGGCTTCGATCCTCATCTGGAGGTGCCTTTGCACCTGCATGTTCGTCAGTTCATGCATGCACAACTTGGTCAGCACAAAACATGCATGTGAAGGAAATTACCGCCATGGTATGTAGTAGTGGCGGTAAGCTTCCAAAGAATGTGTTCATGATGGATGTGTAAAGTTAATGCATGCATGGTCATGAGTAACATGGTAAGGGCATAAAAAGTGGGGTTAAGTAAACTTCCTCGTATACTTCAAAAAGAAGATCTCAAGCTTCCTGAGAATTTCATGTGCTTTAGGAGTAGTATATGCAGTCTGGATTACATACCTCTAGTTGCTCATGTATCCTTCTCTGGACTTCCATTTGCATCCTGATAGCCTCATTCATGTGCACACTGCGGCTGTTCATGCAACATCCACAAAAGGGAACCGTCAGGAGCAAAAATATATGATATCGACAAAAGCATATATTTTGTTTCTAGAGATGAAAAAAAGAACTTAATTTGGGTTGATGGAGTGCGAATAAAGTTATTCTTCATATAGCGCGCTAGTTAATTAGCTACTATATATGAAATGAACTTACTCGTTCATGCTTCTTCCCATCATGCCTGAAGAAGAGGCAGCGTTCCGTTGCATCTCCATTGCTGCGGCGGCTGCGATAATTTGAAGAGATTAACGTTAACTGTTGTACAGTAGGCAGCACGCATATACATATATGTAGTTACATAGGGATGTGATTAACGAACACTTAGTTTATATATATGAATGTACACATATATATTTACAGATATTCAAGCATATACGAGAGGTAGCGGATGCAGGTTGAAAGGAAGGTTATTGTTAGTAATATATGTGTACTTGATTCTTCAAACAACTGAATCACAAATCTTTGCATATATGCAGTATAACTGTGTGCAGCAGGGAAATTTGATGTCTTGGCTGGTGAAGCTATAGCTAGCCTGCCTTACCATCCTTAACTGAGTGCTCGTTGAACTCCTTGTGCGGCTGCTTCCCTAACCTGAATTTCTGCTCACAATAAGAAAGATCAAGCAAACAAACAAAGTTATATATATGTATCAGGATTCAGGAGTAGAAATATAAATAAAGGAAGGGAAGTAGCAGGTATAGCTGCAGAGAGGAAACCTAACCCTAACTACCTGAAGATGGCTCTTGAGGTGGTAGAGGGTAAGCCCCTTCACTCCCATGACCCTCATGATGGTCTTTGGAGTCGCCTCTGCATATATGCGTGAGAGAGAAGAACGAAAATTCAGAACCAGCAGAACGACCTGCCAAAAGAGGAGCTCGATATATAAGCTACGTCGTGTACATACTGTCGGGGCCACCGAGCTGCGTGACGGCGTCGACGAAGCGCTCATGGAGCTCGACGGTCCACCGGAGGCGGGGCTTGGGGTCGGTGGTGAGGACGAGCCCCGACCCCGAGTCGCCCTGCACGCACATCGCCTGCTGCCTGCTATCATTTGAGCTCACGGCGGCAGCCGCAGCGGCGCCAGTACTAGTGGCCTTCTTGGAAGGGAACATTCTATCTATTCTCTCCCTCTCTCTCCCACGCACCTCCTCGATCTCCTTCTCTCTCTAGAGAGATCTCCCGAATTAATTCTCTCTCCTCTCTCAGCGGCAGCTAGCAGCAGGGGTGTGGTGTCTGGTGTGTGTACTGGCCGGTGTGGGATTGGGGATGAGAGATTCAAGAACAAGGAATAGGGTTCGCGGCCGGGGCCGGGGCGCGGAGAACGAGGACCAGGCCTTGCCCTTGTGGTGGTGGTGCTGCTGCTGCCGCCTCGATTGCTAGCTAGCTTCTTCTTGTTGTGCTGGTGAGGGCCGGGCTGGCCGGGGGTGGTTCCTCTCTCTCTCTCTCTCTCTCTGCATTGCCTTGGACTCGCGTCGCGCGCTTTAGTTGCCCGGCCTCTCGCTCCATCTTTTCTCTCTCCTGCCCGTCTCTCTCTCTCTCTCTCTTTCTTTCCATTTTGCTCTCTCTCTCTCTCTAGGAGTCTTCTCCTACACAAAGCTCATGGTGTGTGCTATATTCTATCCAGCTGCCCCGGCCCGGATCGGAGGAAAACAAAGCCACACCCGCCGTGTACTACCCAACTCGAAGGCTCCCCTCGATCTCTAGCTACCTCCTTTAATTCAATTCTCGGCACAATGAGAGGCAAGTGTTTTTTGAAGTGTGCTATTACTAGTACCCCTTACATAGTAACCATGTATAACTATTTATGCTTATTAGCAGGTTTGTTTGGTAGAGCTCTTAGACCAACTTTTAGACTGAATCTAGGAGGAATCCCTGCCAAAAGGTTTTGTACTGACAAGTGATTCTATGATGATTTTTTGAGGAGTGATTCTTTGAAATGAACTAGTAAGCAGAAATTAATATAACCATGTATGACTACATATCGGTGGCTACAAAAATACACATGCTAAAGGAGAGTGGAGGAGTGACGATTTAATATTTATCATGGCGCACAAAGAGCCAAGCACAATATATACAGATATACTCCATCCAGTAATTAAAAAAAGAGGGGACAACCAAAATAAACTAATGAATGGAGCTTGGAGGCAGTGACATGGCTAAGATTTATATTTAAGGTATGCAAAGTTAAATTGATCCATCTTAGATGCAAAACCAAATTACAGGGTAAATCAAATTAGTCCATGTGCATCTTTATAATTTTAATTAACCTATCTGCTACAATTTAACCTTTTAAGTTACATCTTAGGGTGGTTCACGACACATAGAAGGTGTTTGTGACTACTCCATAAATTCCACCGTAGAAGAACTCCATATAAACCTAGAGTTTGTAGAGCGAACCCCTTTAAGTGCTCTCACAACTCCATCTTTTTTTCTCGAACAAAGTGCATAGAGTTGAAGCCGTTTAGCTAAAAAACGTAGAGCAAGATAAAACATGGAGCAAAACAGTCCCAAACACCATGGTGTAACCATTCTGGCTCCACCTATGTCTCGAGGAAGTACATATATATTTATAGTCTTCCTAGCTAATGTAATGATGTTTTTTTTATTTACGCCATATGATAATGAATATAGGATACACAATAGATCACACACTACGAGAGACGCCCGATTTGCCTAGTGTTAGAGTCTTTGCCGAGTGCTGCGCTCGGCAAAGGCATGCACTCGGCAAAACAGGCTTTGCCTAATGCCAGACACTCGGCAAAGATAGGCACTCGGCAAAGCCGGTCTTTGCCAAGTGTCAGGCCCTCGACAACGACCAATACTCGGCAAAGTCGGCCGTAGGGCTGACGGCAGCCTCCTTCATCAATCTTTGCCGAGTGCTCACCGATAGTTTCATTCTTTCTTTAAGAAAACAAGAAACAGTTAGTGAAAAACAAGAAATGAAAATGATAGTTTCATTCTTTTTTAAGATTTTTTTAATAATAATAGTTAGGGAGAGCACGACTATACTAT
>JAKNSH010112795.1:0-10264 GCA_027790015.1 Cymbopogon flexuosus
CTCCACTCTCGTCGCCTCGCTCCCCTTTATTAAAAAAAAAAAAAACTCTCTCCCCTCGCTAGCAGCAGCAAAACCTTGCCACGAACACGAATCGCCGGCACTCCAACCCGGAAGAGCCAACGAGGTCAGGTGACTGCGAGCCCCGGCGGCCATGGGTGACAGCCAGTACTCCTTCTCCCTCACCACCTTCAGGTTCATGCTCCCATCTCTTCGTCTCTCGCTTGCTCGTCCCCTCCATCGAGATCGGGGGGAGATTTTGTGTCGTTACGGTGGTTTGATTTGACCTTTTCCGGCTGATTTCGCTGCAGCCCATCGGGAAAGCTTGTGCAGATCGAGCACGCGCTCACGGCTGTCGGATCCGGGCAGACCTCGCTCGGGATCAAAGGTTCGATTCGCGCAGTAATCCCCTCTCACCCCTCTGATTTCTTATGTTGGTAATTTGGCGTTGCTTGATAACGGAGATTTGAAACGGCATTATGACGTCTTATTGCGTGCATGACATTAGGGCATTTCAGAGGGTTTAGAATTATGGTCCTCTTGGTGAAGTGTATTGTTTTGGGTTTGCCTTAGTGTGTTTGTGTTTGATTAGGGCTAGATGTAAATTCAATCGTGTATATACTCACATTTGCAGCTGTTTTAAATTTGTATGGATGATTGCTTGGGGCATTGCATGATTCATAAGTTTTTTTTTTTTTTTTTTTTTTTTTGAGATTGCATGATTCATAAGTTTAGGTTGGGAGATGCACACACAAATAAAAAACACCGACTAATCAAAGTTTATTATACTGATTTTGGTCACTGATTAAGATTATTTCTCTAACCTAACGCGTATTATCAAGTCATTTGAAGTTTGTGAATTCCTTGATGACTATTGGTGCTAAACTGCTATACATTTGACAACAACAACAACAACTTAGCCTTTTGTCCCAAGCAAGTTGGGGTAGGCTAGATATGAAACCCAAAGAGATGAGAAACAGATGATCACATAGAAGGTCATGGTTCAGGCACGTTGATGCTTCAAGAAACTGCTATACATTTGACAAACTTTCCAAATTTTCCTGCATATTTCTACCCAAATTTTCTTTCTTCGTAATGGTTATCGTGCTCGATGCTTCAATGTTGAATGGGGACTGTTGGACATTGCAAGTAGTTTGCCCACTTCATATCCAGAGCACTTACTCACACACTTGCACAGATATCAGCTAATGGTGCCACTCAGCCAAAGATGGGGTGTGGAAGTTAAGATATTTCAAACTTCAGGACCATTGTTAATTGAACTTCCTAATTAACATGATATTTGATATTCCTTATGAAGCCACTATTGATAGGTTCAGTAGCGTAGTGTAATGATTTGCCATGCTGATCTTTCAATCGAATCGTTGTGTTCTATTTTGTATACATGTCACTTGTTAGGTAGTACAACCATTTTATTTTACTTGTGCCTCTTACTCTGAAATATGTCATGTTTGCAGCTGCCAATGGTGTAGTCATCGCCACCGAGAAGAAACTGCCTTCTATTTTAGTGGATGAAACATCTGTATGTGTACCTATAAGATTTTGAATTTTTCACTTTTGCCACATTCTTGTCCTCTCTCTATCCCAAGTGCTAAACAGATACCCGCATGAAATACTTTCCAGGTGCAAAAGATTCAGGCACTAACACCAAATATTGGAGTTGTCTATAGGTACTACACTGTCTTGGTTGATCTTGTAATTCATTTTTATTTTCTATTTTGGAATTGGAATACATTACAATTTTGTTGAAGTTTAATGTGAATTGTTGAAGTTATGGACCTTTAGTGCATCTTCCCAATTACCAAGTTTCTCTCTCTATTATGTTTTATTCATGCACTTTTCTTGCATTGTTTTCAGTGGGATGGGTCCAGATTTTCGTGTTCTGGTGAGAAAAAGCCGAAAGCAGGCACAGCAGTATTATCGGTTGTACAAGGTATACTTTTTGGCAACTTGTTTAGTTTAGATTTCTGGCAAGAGATTTCTTACAGTCATTAGATGTACGAAGTGTTACCTTGATCATAGGGTGGCATCAATTTTTTGAACCTAGGATAAATTGGATACCTTAGGTACTGAGTTCATGTTTTCATTTCCGTACCTCCTTGTGTCTTTTCAAGGATATAGTTAAAAATTCTCGTATTTTAAAGACACCATTTGAAATAAATTTATAATTTGAAAACATATTCTCTTCTGCAAGCTTGCTGTCAAGTAGATAAATGTGTTTTTAATTACTGTTTCATTGTCAAATGCAGGAACATATACCTGTAACACAGCTTGTACGAGAGACTGCTGCTGTCATGCAGGAGTTCACACAGTCAGGGTATGTAACTAGACTTAGTTACTTCCATTTGCCCATTGGTGCATACAGTAGTTGCATGCACCGCCTAATTTAGTATTATTCATTAAAAAAATAAGCTGATGTTCATATTTTCAGGACCATCTGCCTGTTCATATAATAAAATCTGCATTTAATTATTTTTTTTCAAAGTGTACCCTTGGCATAACTTTGTATTGTTTTAGCCCCTTATCTGTACATTACCTAAATGTATTGCGATCACTTCTAAAGATCTTATAGTATCCCCGTGTGAAATCCATTTATTGATTTTCAATTAATTGGTGATATTTAAATGGTTGAGGGTTACATATCATTTAGTTGCCAAGAAAATCAACCAGCATCATCATACATAGAACATGCACATGCACTATATATATAGCATTTAGTAGCTATTCCATTTATTGATGCACTTGACGTTGTCGTGATGGCTTGAACAGATTACTGGGATATACACTATCCAGTCAAAAACATATACTAGCCTCTATTGTTTGGTGTGAAGGTGATTAGTGAAAGCCTGAGGTAGGTATATGCTAATGACTTTTACTTGTGATCCTTGTTTGTTTCAGTGGTGTAAGACCATTTGGAGTATCGTTGTTGATTGCTGGGTATGATGACAATGGCCCGCAGTTGTATCAGGTATACTGAAGAAGCTAAAATAAAGATTTGTTTATTTTTACTCCCATAATTCTATTGCCTAAACTTTGGTGGTCCATCAAAATGACAACCTGACAAATCTATATGTTTTTCCCACTCATCATTTAGTCATGACTTTGAAGAGACCATCATCACACGTATTACATATAAAGCTTTTGTGCTAACAGTCACCATGATACTCTAGGATGTATCTTCATAAATTTAGGACAACTGACATTGTTGGCTATTTCTTCAGGTTGATCCCTCGGGATCATACTTCTCCTGGAAAGCGTCAGCCATGGGGAAAAATGTGTCCAATGCAAAGACGTTTCTTGAAAAGAGGTACAGTCTCAAGTAGTAATTTTGTGCACTTCATCTGGACACTAGTGAATTGTGACATAGTTGTAAATAAATTCCAGTTTATTTTATCCTAAGTCGCATGAATGCCATAACTTTTCTTCGTTTCCCTCTGTGATGTAGATACACAGAAGATATGGAGCTTGATGATGCCATCCACACTGCAATTTTGACTCTGAAAGAAGGGTATTACATCCCACTTGTAGTTGCTTATAGTTTAGAAACATATTAAGTAGTTAACTTACTAATTGGTTCTGGATCTTGGACATGCAGGTATGAGGGGCAAATTTCCTCCAACAATATTGAAATCGGAATTATCCGAGCTGACCGTGAGTTCAAGTAAGTTGCACAGACTCAATCTTATTGCCACTTTTATGTAATCCATCCATGTTCCTCTTGCCTCATGATTCATGAAATGTTTAAATTATTACAGCATCAGTCATTTGCTACCTGACTTTACAAAGATTTTGTTCTTTAGCAGTCTTTAACAACTTGCTGTAGGGGAAATGTTTTCGTTGTTGTTGCAATATAAAACTCGATGATATTACAAAACTCCTTGCTACAATCAAATGGTTTGCTGAGAACTAACAGGTTGCATACAAAATACAGAGTTTTAAGCCCAGCAGAGATCAAGGATTTCTTGGAAGAGGTGGAGTAAGTTGTCTGTTGATGATTTACTATTTCGAACAACATTAGCAGCATCACTTGTGAGCAGCCAGCCTGAAGTTTGTCTTGGTTTTATCATTTATCACTCTCTGTATGTAAACTGATTTGCTCCAGCGACATGTGTTGCTCACATTTGAACCCTCTTGAATGCATAGATAACGTAAGATGGATGTTGTATTTGACGCACTCTCTGCGGCTTGTTTATGTGATGCATGTTCTTGTGGACCTTATCGGTACCCAGGTGTTTATTTTGGTCTACTCCGTATTTACAAATCGATTGGACCCACATTAGCATTGATTTTACTAGAGTGCTTCGATTTCGTAGCTTCAATATGAAGTTCGTTACCTACTGATGTACTTGGCATGTGATAAGTTGTCCCAGCCTGATGCACCTGGCAAGAAAGCATAAGAAGTGATATGGCTTCTTGGAGCAAATGCGTGTCCCAAATTCAGTAGTACCTTTGAGTTTATTTTGATGCAAGAACATGTGAATTTATTTGGAGTTTGGCACCATATCTTCAGACGAACAGAACAGGTCACCTTTTTTGATTGGTGAAATCAAGGGGTTTTGGATGCTTTATTTTTTTTTACCACACCATGGAACGAGGTCTAATATTTCCTCCATTTAGGACTATATATATATATATAGAGGGTAAGGCTATTTAGAGCCCCAGGCTCCCAATAGATATTGGAAGCCCCAACCAATCATCCCACCAGCGAGTCACCAGCCAGCTCACCCACGTGCACAGGTGAGGGACCGCAGTAGGACCAGTCACGACGTATAAAAACCCGCTCACACTGCGTAAAAAATTCCGTTACTGCATAAAAACCTCGTCACAATCTGGACATCACTCTGACACAGACTGACGAGGCTGACGCGTGCATACAGACATGCATTCCATCTAAATCTCTTTTGTTTTTTAGCAATAATTCCTAAACGAAGCATCCGATTCAAAAACGGTTTTCACCATTGAACTCCTGACATTTTTGTGCATGATTCAAGATCCACTGTGAACATATTTGTGAAATTTTTAAAAATTCATTATTTTACACATTATGATATAAAGTTATATGCGTCCGTCTATGTATAAAATCTTGTCGATTGGAGCATAGAGACATAAAAATGATCTTGCTTTCTCCAGAATTTGAATTTTGAAATTTGAATCATGCAAGTGGTCGGTTGGATGTAATCATCTAGGCATATAATCCTATGAGCATGTGCATAAAAACATAGAGATGATCTCGTCTTCTCCAAAATTTGAAAAAATAAAAATTTGAAATTCAAATCATGCCACATGATAGCCAGTTGGATGCATATATTCACAGGTGAAGATGCATACAAACTTTTTGGTGCCGACATTGCATACAAATTGGTTGTTGAACAAATAAAATATTTTCATACCATGTAAAAACGATGGACATTACATCCGACTTGTGGGCAAGTTGGACATAATGCTATCTTCTCCAAAACTGCTTAGATAATGTATAGAATCATGTACCATCACTGTATAAATTTGTTCAATCCTTAGCTGCCCGTATTGGAATAAGATACTTTACACCATGCAACTAGGCATAATCATACTTTACACCATGCATCTAAACCTATGCAATTGAGGTAGAAGCCTATGCATCTAGGCATAATCATACTTTACACCATGCATCTAAACCTATGCTTGTTGTCGCGGTCTGCTCGGCTATCCCAACGCGGTAGCCATCCTTCGGGGTCGCATATGAACCTACAACCAAATCAGATGTTCATACAAACTCGTTAACACAAAAGTATAGAAAAACATATTCCAATCTCTATGCATAGAACTTTATTCTTAACAGCAGAGATCAATGATGTATAGAAATGTGCTCCAATTATGTATAGAAAAGTGCATAGAACTCTATTCAAATAGAATAGAAAACAATGTTTTTTCGCTTCAAATTTAAAGTTTGAATCATATGCATTGTGCATATAATCATGTCAGGGCATCCATATAAAGTAGGGGCATGCATGATGAATCATAACATCCATCACATGATGCATATAAATTAACATGTAGGGGCATACAAACATCCATATCTAGAGCTAAAGCACACGATTGGCATAGAAAATTAAATGCATAGAAACTTATCCATACAAGGCATAAAAATGATAGTTCAATGCACATCCATGTCTGCATGTACATGGCTAACATGAGATCAGCACCCAAAAATCTCAATTGCATGCACATCCAACCCTACTAGAATTAACCTTATTTTCAAGCGTAATCACCCACCAGCGGCGATGGTAGCATGTATAAAAAAAATCTTTTGATCAGCACCCCAACAATATGCATATAAATTAACACAGAGGAGCATACAAAACACCCATATGCATGATCTTCAAATCTGCTTCCTACTATGGAGTTTCTATGGCTTCGGCCATGCATATAAATCTTAGTTTCGCCATGCATATAAACATGCATAAACATTGCATAAAATCCTAGCTACGCAAGCTACACCATCATAACTTCCAACTCTGCTTCGCCCATACACATTGCATAAAAAATGCTAGCTACGCCATCATAACCTCCATCTCCGCATAAAAATCGCAAGCTACGCCATCAAATTAATCAGAGCAGGAGCAGATTGTAGCGGGAATGCATAAAAATCACATCCTCCATTCAACATACGGCTCAAAGAAGCATGAAAAACAAAAAAATGCATAGAATCCTCACTGGTTAGGGGAACTGCATACCGGAGCCGCACCATCGCCGATCTGGAGGGACGGAGCCGGTAGGGTGGGGGTGGACACCGTACCCGAACTATTATTTCTCACTTTGAGAATGCATAATTAATGGAGGAACAGCGCATAGAACCCAAAAATAGCATAAACTATGGCTCACATCAAAATTATGCATAAAAATCCAGGGAACATATGACTCAATGCGTAGAAACATGCTCCAACCAACGTACAAAATAGGGAAGATTAGCCATGCATCAAAATTGTGTAGAAGCATACAGATAACTATCCAAACAATTTTAGTAATTAAATTCTACACATAGAAGCAAAAACAAACAATTTTAGACATGCGATTCACCATGTCATCGGGCATCTGATATTTAGTGAATCATATGCATGGAAATTTAGCAAGCAAAGCATAAATTTTTTCATCGAGGCAGTAATAGGGAAGATTAGCCATGCATCTTGCTGCACGCCAAGCAGGAGCACCTCGATCCGTCGCCATCCACGGACGTCAAAGGGTGAGCATAAAAAATTAAATTCACGAACATGTAATCTTCATGGCTAGTCATATCAAGAAGGTGCATAAAAATGAAAATCAGAATGCATAAATTTTTTTGATTTGGCCCATAATTGTACTCTAACCATGCACATAATTGTGCGGCAGTGCATAGATAACTGCCAAAACATGCATACAATTTTATTATGTAATACATAACAAGTTAAAGTTTACACAAGCATATTAAAGAACATATATGATTATTTTATGCATAGAAGCCTTTGTATGCATGCTGTGAAAATAGAAACTTCAAATGAATTTTGATCCCCTCTCCACACAAAGCATATAAAGAAAGATGCATAAAAACATATTTTAGCAAGCATATACAAAACATTTGTGGTGCGGCTGGCTCACCAATCAGTGCTGCCACACACGAAGTAGTGAGCATAAAAACAATTTAGCCATGCATATAAAGTGGACGAGTAGAATTTATGTTCTATGCATCTATCAACCCTGCTGATGCAAACCAATAATCATTATTCCAAGATAGAGCACCAGCAGGGCATTTCATCGAGCACCAAATAGGGAAAACAGTTGCTCACCAAATCAAAATGGATAGAGATTGACTTGGGTTTGCATATAAACTTAGCAATCGAAGCATAAAAAATGTATAGAACAAAATATGCATAGAAAGTTTGCAAACGAAGCATAGAAAATGTCTCAAAGATACATTTGGGGGAGATTGGCGCCATTTCCGCATGGGCCACCCTATACCTCGGTCCTGCTGGCCGCCGCTCCCATCCTTTCTGACAGCGAACAGCGTCCCTGCAAATCCACATCCAAGTGAACCAAAGCAAATTGCAGACAACAGGTACAATCAGGAAAAAAATGAAGGTATCTCGGTTCAACGATGCATAAAAACATATTCTTGCAAGCATAAAACTATGCAATCACTGAAATGACCTGGTGGTGGCGCCACGACGACAGCGACCATGGCCGTGGCGGCGGGGGAAGACAACGGCCTCATCCTTCTCTTCATCCCCCGTGCCTGCTTCTCGCTGCTGGCCACCACCACGGCTGACCCACCCTGCATAGAAATCACCCCCATCATTTTCGACTCCCTGTTTCACCATGCATATGAACATTTTCTATCTTAGTTACACCATGCATATAAACAAGCAAATGAACATTTTCACCATGATTACAAACAACAAACCACCCTGCATAAAAATCCCAAATGAACAATGATGCTGCCTATGAACCTATCCCATGCGTAGAAACCTATGCTTTCAAGGGAAAAAAAATCCCAAATGAACATTGCTGCTGCCTAGCGGAGCCGCAACTCACACCCATGTCGAGCAACATGCGAGATAATGCATATAGATACTTATGTACAAGCATGGAACTAAGGCATACAAGCATAAACACTTAGGTATACAAGCATAAAAACTTAGCCATAACGCAACCTATCAAACCTATGGAACCATATTGCCTAGGTTCTAAAAATGCATAGAAATCTTCTAACGGAGATGCATAGAAACCTTGTGTTAGCAGGCACCAAAACCTTACTGTGGCGAAACACGGTATAAAAACATGTTTTACCACACGCAGAAACCTTACAACAGCAAGAAGCAAAAAAACGTTTTTTGCATGCAGAAAAATCTATTTTTGTCCAACAGTTGGGAGTGCACATATATTTACTATGCATACAACCTTATGTATGTAAGCACAGAAACATAATTATCTCCAAATGGATGAATCAATATTGCATAGCAAAAAAACAGGAACATAGCATATAAGTCTAACTTGCCAAGCATGCATAGCAATGTACAAAACTAAGCAAGAACAAGATACAATATGCAGTGAAAAGATTGCTGCAAAATTATTTTTATTTCAACAACAGCATCCATCGTCACTGCAATCCACATATAAGCAAGTGAATCAAATCAAACTTGACACAAGGTAAATCAGAAAAATGAAGATGTAGTACCAACTTTGATATGCATAGAATCAAATCACACAGGTGCCCCGACAGCGCTCCACCAAAACAGCTCCTGCTGTGAAAGAACATGCACACAAACATTTTTTGTTTCAGTTTCAGCATGCATATAAACATGCATACAAAAGAATTTGACCATGCATATGAACAAACATGCATACAAAGCAGTTTTACCATGCATTTCGATCTCTCAGGGTCAACCGTGCATCATGCTCCATGGATCCACTAGGCTCATCCGCTCGATGATCGCAAGAATGTGGTGGTGGTCGGCCTTCTGCTGCTACTCCGAGGGAGAAGGACTCGCCACCGCCGTGGGGTGAGCTGGGGAAGGCCGTCGGCAACCGAACTGCAGGGGAGGAGGCGCCATCGGGTGGAGGGAGAGGACAACCGAGCTCCTCACCGCCGGAGGAGGCCTCCTCTGCCACAGATCAGGCGCCGCCGCCGCTCCTCGTCTGGAGCGCCGCTCTAGTGCTCCAGTCCGCCAAATCGGGGGTGCAGCCGCTCCTCCTCGCCGCCAGTTGGGGGAAAGGCCGGCCGTCACCGGTGGCGGGGGTGGGGGGTCGACGCGGCTGCGCCGGAGCTGTGGCCGACCTCGCAGCATGGCGCGCCCGCGGTCACCGTCCCCGTCCGCCGCCGTCCGTAGCCACTCACGGCCGCGAGCTCCGGGGTAGACGCCGCCAGATGTGGAGGGGCGGCACGGTGCAGACTTTGCTCGGGGAGGGGCGCAGGGCGCGCTGCGGACATGGACGTCCGAGGCCGTCTTCTTGTCCGCGAGAGGGAGGAGCGCCGCCGGTGGCTAGGGAAGGGAGAGGAGGGCGGCCGGTCGCCGGGGAGGCGGGGGGCGAGCGCCGTCCTTGTCCGCCGCCCGTCGTCGCCGGTAGGTAAAGGTTGGGGCCGCGCCGTCCTTGTCTGCTGTAACAGAACCGCCCAATTTATACAAGATTAAGTAAAGAAAACAATCACCGACCTGATTATTCTCCGTACTTAACCTCAGATAAACCCGGTAGTCCGTGAAATCACGAAGGATTTCAAACTTTTTCCACCATACAGACA